>VMDO01012777.1:13299-60894 GCA_007922755.1 Pedetes capensis
AGGTGCCATCGAGTCAGTATCCAACTCATAGCGACCCTCTGTACAACAGGGGAAACACTATTGTCAGTGCTTCTCTGCTGTTCATAGGGTTTTCAATGGCAGATTGATTTTTGGGAGGGGGTTGCCAGGTCCTTCTCCCAAGCCTACAGCTTCTGGTGTTCCCAGGCGGTCTCCCATCCAGGTACTAACCAGGCCTGACTCTGCTTAGCTTCCAAGATCTAATGGGATCGGATGCCACAGGGCTACAGCTGTAGACGGCTTTAGTGGTAGGTGCATAAATTTGAATAATAGTTATTTTAATTGGCCTTCCTTGTAGGCATGAGGGTATTATTCTATCAGTGATAGCATTGTACTTCATGACAGATCTTGAGATATCTTTTTTGATGATGAATGCAACTTCAATTCTCTTTAAGTTGTCATTCCTGGCATAGGAGACCGTATGATTATTTGTTTCTAAATGGCCAATACCAGTCCATTTTAGCTCACGGATACCTAGAATGTCAATTTATATGTGCTCCATTTAATTTTTGATTTCTAATTTTTCTAGATTCATACCACGTACATTCCATGTTCCAATTATTAATGGATGTTTACGGTTGTTCCTTCTCATTTTATGTTATGCCACATCAGCAATATGGTGGTCCCTGGGGCTTTACTGCACTCCTGTCATTATGGTTGATTTTATTTGTAGGAGACAACTCTTCCCTAGTCGTTTCTTGAATGTCTTCCAGCATCACAGCAACATGCAAGCCCCACAGTAAGGCAAACTGACAGACAACTGAGAGAAAGGGAACTGAGCAGAGATGAAAGCTAAACACTGGTAGATACTTCTAAGAGGAAAGCCAGAGGGGGAAAAAGATATTTAATTCAGACTAGAAGAAATGAGTTGGAAACTGGTTGCAACGAGAATTTTATAGGCATCATGAAGGAAAGGGTTGTGTTAACTCTGTAACAAATGGAGGTCCTCAGTAGTAATACTGTCCCTGCACCCATGGTTTCCAGGAGACAGACAGAACAAGAAATATTACTCTGATTCCAGTGAACTGAGGCCATACAACCTTGTATAATGATCCATCATCAGAAGAGCTTAGGCCATTACCTCAATCAGATGTATGGGAAGAGCCAGAGGAATGGCAGTGAGCGGAAGGCCCCAAAGGGCTTAGTGTAAATGCAATTTCATTGCCAGTTCTTCCTCAAATTGGGTCTGTCCATCCCTTGCCAATGAAAAATGGCTCTTGGCAAGTGGAAATTTTTCCATGGTCTCTTCAAGTTGCTTTGAATTTCAATGCAAAAAATGAGCAACTGGCTGAGAAGATAGGGAACTTAAAATGCCAATTCTAGGCATTGCTAACCTCACCCTTTTTAACTGCTTATATTCTGCTAAGATAACAAGTGCCAGTATAACTTTTCAACAGAGAAATGTCCACTGGAAAACTAAGGAAAAGCACACATAGATAATATAATAAAAGAACAAACCATCTAGCTTAATGAGAAAAATAAAATGGAAACTTGGGAAATGAGAACCTGTAAAAGACATAGTCATAAGTCTTGATATGAGATTCAGGTAACATACATTCTGATCTGACAACTTCTTATGAAAATCATGCAAAATCATTAAAATATCCAAGCACTGTACAGAAAAAAATGTGGAAATTAAAAAGAAAACAGCACAAAGATCTCTTTCCTGGTATCAGTGGACTAGAAATTATTATTTCTGTTTCCACCTTAGCACTGGAAAAAGTGGCTACGTCTACTTCAAGTCCTCCCTTACTGGCAGTCTGGGGCACACAATGGGTTGGCCTATTTTGAAAGCCTCTTAGGATGTCAGTTTCCTCTTATTTCATAGGCTACTGTATTTTTGCCTGCAGCCGTAGCTCTGTGGAATCCAAACCTGTCAGATCTCAGAAGCTAAGCAGGTTCGGGCCTGGTTAGTACTTGGATGAGAGACCACCTGCAAACACCAGGTGCTGTAGGCTTGGGAGATGGACCCGGCAACCAACTTCCAAAAATCAATCCACCATTGAAAATCCTAAGAACAGCAGAGAAACACTGACAATACTGTTTTGCCTGTTGTATGTAGGTTCGCTATGAGTCAGACACCGACTTGATGGCACCTAACAAAAATTGTTTTCCAAGCACTGTAGAAAGGGATCCATACTCATGGGTTTCTTCTTAGGAGTCCATGACCAGGAATCTCTAGGGATACTTTGATGTAACATCACCCAGAAAGGCACATAAACAATGCCAATAAGACTATTTCAAGGGCTAGCTACACCTGAAAGTGTGGTGTGGATTATGATTCTCTAAAATGGAGAATGATAGAGAGAAAGCAAACAACTGAGAAAGGAAGAGATATCCAAAATCAGAAGTGGTCTGCAAAATAGGAGGATGACAAAATCTTCACAGTGATGCACTTATCATCTACCTTGGCCCCAATATTCTGCCCCAAGTGTCTAAGCCTTGCAGGCCTTTCTGGGACTTCCTTTGATATTCTTAATATTGTTGGAAAGCTGAAGCCATTAAGTTCCAATACTGAGACAGAAATGTGTCCCCACAAGCTAATTGTCATTTCTGCCCTGTGAAGGAAATGTATTAATTGCTTTCCCAGGAGGCAGACTTAGGCTCATTATCTGGAAGATTTGATTTAAATGCCTCAGAAAACAACAGAATTCCTTTGTCAGTTTGGAGGCAATCATCCTTGGGGAGTACACAAGGGCTCAATTTGCAAGGCAGGCATTGATTGCATTACTAGAGTGGTCAGGTCAAATTCTGATCATTTGGTCAAAGGTCATGGGGTACTTATGGGGCAAATAGTCTCTATGTGATTTTCTCCAGTTTTGACTGTTTAGGAAACAATATATAAAAAATAAGTACCCATTAGCTAATTTTTTAAAGTACTAAATAAATTAGAATATTCTTTAAAATGTGTCATATTTCTTTTCATGTTTTTAAAAATAACCATTTTTATTTTTATTTATGTATTTATTTATTTTGTGGTACTGGAGGGCTGAACCCAGGGCCAAGTATAGGCTTTAAAAGTGCTCTACCACTGAATTGTACCCCTAGCCCTTTTTAAATTTTTTATCTTGAGATAGGTTCTCGTTAAATTATGTAGGCTTCCTCTGGTCTCAAACTTGCGATCCTTCTATGTCCACCTCCCAAGTCTCTAGGATTATAGGCATGTGCCACCATATACTGCTTAAAAAGTAACCACTAAATATACAGGAAAAGTCTTCTGTGTACCTTACCCTGATTCTGTTCTCTTCTCTCTCTTCTACCTCAGAGATAATCATAATCATGAATTTTTGACATTTCCATTTATACTTTAGAGTTATACCTAAGGATGTATTTATTATATACATTTATAATAGTAAATACTGTACTGCTTTTCATATTTTCAAACTTTTATGTAAAATTTGTTACAGCATATGTATCATTTTATGACTTCCTAGTTTTCAACCATGTATTGAAGACTATTCTTTTTGATGCATTTATCTCTAATTCATTTAACTGATTTAAATGATTACATTGTATGACATTTTTCTTACTCTCATCCATTCTCTTATTAATGTGCATTTAGGTGGTTTCTCATTTTTTATTATTAAAAATGATACAACAAACTTTCTTGTATATAGTAGTGAATATGTTTGTGTTTCTGTAGGGTATGTACTTACAGATAAAATTTGTGATTCCTAGGGTTTGCACATTTTTAACTTCTTTCAGACAAGGCTGAATAATCTTATGATGAGTTGTATCAATTTGTAATCATACAAGCAGTGCGTGAGAGCTCCATTTCTATGCACTTTTGCTAACACTTCATATTGTCACACTTTTTGACACTTTGATGGGTATGAAATGACACCTAATTTATGTATTTAATTTGCATTTTCTTGATTACCTTTGAGGCTAAGCATCTTTTCATATGTTTATTGGCCAATCTGTGCTACTAAAGAAAAGATGTCTTTGCCACCACTTGTATCAATGAAGGTATAAACTCTACATGCTACCACTTTTGAATTAAAGTTTTCAGTGAGATGTGTGTGTATGTGTGTGTGTGGGGGTGGGTGTTCTTGTTGATGATGATGATGGTTGGTATTTCATAGGTCCTTAGACTGATTATAGCTCCAAAAATTCCTGGAGATTTGAGTTTTGACTCTTGTTTTGGGGGGGCAGAATTCCTAACATGAAAATTTTCATGAGATTTCTTAGAAAGGCCAAATGACAAATAATGGTGAGCAGTAATGAATATGACAGATATCCACTATACATTCCATTTCTAGTTTTCTAAGAGATGTATATATGTATTCACTTATGAGTATATCTGAAATTTTTCAACTTCTGAGTTCCATTAAGATGGTTGTATTATTTTTCTCTTTTAAACTATGTGCTGAACCACATTAATGTTATTGTTGTTGTTAGATGCCTTCGAGTTGATATCCAACTCATAGTGACCTACATACAACAGGTGAAACACTGTCTCTGCTATTCATAGGTTTTCAATGGCAGATTGAGTTTTGGGCATGGGTTGCCGGGTCCGTCTCCCAAGCCTGCAGCACCTGGTGTTCCCAGGCAGTCTCCCATCCAAGTACTAACCAGGCCCAGCCCTGCTTAGCTTCTGAGATCTGATGGGATTGGATGTCACAGGGCTATGGCTGCAGGCCAAACTATACTAATAGAGCTCCTAATAATAGGCCATTTTTACATTCCTTGGAAGAATCCAGTTTACTAGGAATGTCTTACTTTTTACACATTTCTTGATTTGCCTACTCAGCCATTGAAAACCCTATAAGGGTTGCTATGACTTTGACAGGACTCAACGGCACCTAACAGCAACAATATTTTATTCATATATTTGTATTTATTTTCATAACTGTTCCCAAATTTGTTTCTTCCTCTTACTAATGTGGTCCAGGGTATCATTTCTGCCACGTCTGACTGAAAAAAGCTCTTAACTGATTTTCCCTGTCTCTATTTTTTTAGTTTTTAAATTTCTGTATTAATTATTATTTTAATGTATATGGCGGTGTTGGTGTTCTTAGGTGCCAAGGAGTCATGTCTGACTCATAGTGACCCTCATAGGTTTTTCAATGGCTGATTGTGTCAGGATTACCTTTGGAATGGATTTCCATGTCCTTCTCCCATTTTTACAGTGCTGGGAATCAAACTCAGGACCTCAGAGACTGCAGAGTGGCACTCTACCAACTGAGCTATATCTCAGCCCTGTATATGGGGGTACAGTGTGATAATTCAATACATGTATGCAATGTATATTGATCAAAACAGGTCTACTCATTTCCTTACAATTTGTTCTGCACAGTCTAACAATGAGTCATTACACACACACACACACGGGAAAGAAGAGAGAGAGAGAGACAGAGATTGCCCTCTGTAATTGTGGGCTCCATCCACAAATTCAACCAATTACAGAGTGAAAATATTTGGAAAAAGTCACATCTGTAGTGAACATGTAGACTTTATCTCTTGTCATTATTATCTCTTATCATTGTTCCCACCAATTTAAACTGTACTAGTTATTACATGGGAGAAGGACATGGCAATCCACTCCCAAGGCAATCCTGGAACAATCTGCCATTGAAAACCCTATGAGGGTCGCTATGAGTTGGACATGACTTGATGGCACCTAACAACAACAACAAGTTATTACATATAATCTGGAGATGATTTAATGCATTGGAACTAGGGACTGGTTTTATGGAAGACAATTTTTCCAGGGAACCATGGTGGGGAGAATGCTGATCTGGCAGGAGGCAGAACTCAGGGGGTAATGTGAGAGATGAGAGATGGGGAGTGACTGTAATACAGATGTAAATGCAGAGGCCCATCCTTGGCCTGGTGATTCAGGATCCCTGATTTGAAGTATGCAGTAGTATGCAGTAGGATGTGTGCAGGTTTTATGCAAATACTATAAGGAACTTGTGCATTGGCAGATTTTGGTATCCATGGGAGTTCCTGGAACAAATCTATGTTGGCTACTGAGGGACCACTCCCTTTCTATATACCAACAGGGGGAAAATAGTGTAATAGAAACTCATGTACCTATCACCAAGTTCAAAAAACTATCAACCATTTTTACCAATTTAATCTACTGTCACTTTTCCCACAACTATACCCCTTTTCATTTTCTTGATTAAATTTATCAGATTTTGAGCCAAGTGTGTTGGCTCACGCCTGTAATCCCAGCATCTCGGGAGGCAAAGGCAGGAGGATTGCAAGTTCGAGATCAGAGGCAGTCTGTGTAATTTATCAAGACCCTGTCTTAAAAAGTTAACATAAAATGGGCAGGGCATGCAGCTCAGTGGTCTAGCACTTGCACAGCATGCAAACTCGAGGCTCTGGGTTCAACCCCCAGTATCACCAAAAAAAAAACAACAAAAAAAAAACCCACAAAAAAAATTAATCAGTTTTTTTTTTTTTACATTGCTAGTGTTTTCAAGGCGCTAGGTTTTAGCTCAGTTGATAGAGTGCTGCTCCACACTTTCTGAGGACTCAGGTTTCATCCCTAGAACCACAAAAATAAGAGGAGGATGTGGCAATCCACCCTCGAAGCAATCCCTAAGAAATCAGCCATCGAAAACCCTAAGAGGACCACTAGGAGTTGGACCCAACTCAACGATACCTAATAACAGTGTTTTCAAAGCAACCTTTAGCTTCTCTCATAATGTACATTACTTTTTGCCTTTTGCTTTACTGATTTTTACTCTTATATGGATCATCCCTTTCAGCACTTTCTTTGGGGGGTATGCTGTGTTCCTTCTAGTTTCTTGAGGTAAATTAATGCATTGGTTTTCCTTTTTCTTTGAGGCTTCTTTATGGCTATCAATTTTCTTCCAACTGCTACTTTAAGAGATCAAAACAGACTTCATATGTAAACATTTTGACTATTGTTCAGTACTTAATATTTTCTAATAACTGTTTTTGTTTCTTCATTGCTTCTTGAAATTTGGTGCCTTTCAATTTCCAAGTGTAAAAGTTTTCATTATTAATTGCTGAGGGTAGTCTCTAGGATATGAAATCTTTTTTGTCTTTGAAATTTTCCTTAATTACCGTTTTAGGGAGGCAAATACTCTGTGTGTTTTACTAGGTGTTAAGTTGATAAATCTATTTGTGTTCATTAGCTCATACTTATAAATTGGATTGATCTAATTTTTTGAGGTCCTGGGTGATTGAACCCAGGGCCTCACACATGCTAGGCAAGTACTCTACCCCTGAGCCACACTCTCAGCCTCTGCATTTATTTTTGAGACAGGGTCTTACTAAGTTACTCAGGCTGCCTCTGGCCTCAAACTCTGAGAACTTTCTGTATCTGCCCCTCAAGTTGAGAACTTCCTGCTTCTGCCTCCCAAGTTGCTGGGATTACAGGTGCATGCCACCACGCCTGGCAGGTTAATTTTATTTTTAAATCATATATATTGCAGATCTTACTGGTATTTCACTTGTTGAGAGTTTATGAGCTTGTTGATTTTTCCTTATACTTCAATTTTTGTCTGATGTATTTTGAGTCCATGTTTTCAGTATGTCCAAAGTTAGAGCTACATTTTCCACTTGAGATACTCCATTTGGTAGAGTGATAATATTTTATCCCCCCAAAATGTTTGCCCTGAAGTCCATTATATCTGTATTTTATAGCTTTACTACCTTTATTTTTTAAAATTTCCTGTACATATTTATTTCATTACCTAATTTTCAAACTGTTTTTATGTCTTTAGTTGTGCATCTTATGTGAACATAGCATATAGATGCATTATTAATCTTTCTGTTATATTTACTGTAGCTTACACTACCTTATTTTATGATTTTATGTGCTTTTTTGGTGCCAGTGATTAAACTCCAGGCCTCCTGTGTGCTAAGCACATGTTTTGTCACTAAGCTATGCTCCCCAGCCCCTTATATATTCATTCTTTCCCTCATTTTTCTATGCTTTATTTGATCTTTTATTCCTTTCTATAAGATTGAAGTATTTTATGCATTCCCATTTGTTTTCTCCATTTTTTGATTTATATTCTGTTTCTATTATATTCTTGAGTGGTTACCTTAAATGTTAATATATACCTGGCCTCATCTAATGATACTCAATGTCTCCACTATTCTCCCTAATAATACAAGGATGGATGAATTCACATGTTCCTACTGCCTCCTTCCATTTGTCTTACTCTGGCTATTTGTTCCAACTTGTTTATATAGCTCTAATTATTATTTGTAGATAACCATTATTTGTCCCTTCCATGTGTCTGTCAGCTTGCCTTACTGTAGGGGCTTGCATGTTGCTGAGATGCTGGAAGCTATGCCACTGGTATATCAGATACCAGCAGGGCCACCCATGGTGGACAGGTTTCAGCTGAGCTTCCAGAATAAGACAGACTAGGGAGAAGGATGCTGCAGCCCACTCCTGAAACTATTAGCCATTAAAAACCCCGTGAATAGCAGAGAAGCACTCAGATATAGGCTGGAAGGCACTCAAAAGATGTCTGGGAAAGAGTTAACTCCTCAAAATAGAGTCTTCCTTAATGAGAATAGAGTTAAGCCCCAGGGATCTCCATTTGCTGATGTGGCACAACTGAAAATGGGAAGAAACAGTGGCTGCAACAATGAGCTCAAATGTAAAAATATCTTGTGCCTGGCATGGTGTTGGGTAATGTTTTGTTCTCTTATATATAGGGTCACTATGAGTCATATCCAAGTCAATGATGCTTAACAACAACAACATTATTTGTTCAGTTTACTCAAGCTTGTCAATATTTATGCCTACTGTTCCTTGTTGCATATTCCTACTAGGTTCACTTTCAACTACATGAAGAAAGTGTTTTAATATCCTTTTTTGTGAAGATTCATTCATCTACTTATTCAAAATATCTATAAGAAATCTACTTTATATTAAAGTTCTAAGTACCAAAGGTATAACAACAAATGGGAAAAAGTCCCTATTCTCATGGACCAGGCAGATTATTGGAGTGAAAGAAATAATAAAATAATGAAAACATATTTTGTCAGTGCTATAAAGAAGGGGAGGAAGGATTACTATTCATGATAGGATCCTGAAAGAATGTCTCTTGGACATAATGACTTTTGAGTGAGACCTGAAGATGGTAAGTAACCCAGACATGAGAAAAATCTGGAGTGAGAATGAGGATCTGTTACTGTTAAATTCTCTGTCTTATTTTATGTGTCTAAAATTATCTTTATTTTGACCTAGTTTTTGAACTGTAATCTAGTTGGCTGTAGACTTCTGAGTTAACAGTTATTTTTCTCTTATCATTTTTGAGATGCATTTTCATTATCTTTTAGTTTCTGTTGTAATGTTTAAGAAGTCTATTATCAATTAAATTGATATTTCTTTGTAGGTAATATGTCCTTTCTATTTTGTTTATAAGATCCCTTCTTTGGCATTCTTTAAGTCTGCTATGTGCTGGCTTGGTTTGGATCTATTTTCATTTATTGTGCTTCTAACTCATTATGGTGCTTGAAGCTAAG
Source organism: Pedetes capensis (assembly GCA_007922755.1). Lineage (NCBI taxonomy): Eukaryota > Metazoa > Chordata > Mammalia > Rodentia > Pedetidae > Pedetes > Pedetes capensis. The sequence continues at coordinate 22,789 of VMDO01012777.1, forward strand.
AATGTATATAGTTGAAGAATTCTGAGAAACTTCATCCATTGGTACTTGAAATGTTGATCCTCCTCCACTTTTTCTATTTCCTCACATTTATAATCTCAATAAACACATGCTGAGCCCTTTCCTTTTATCCTCCTTAAAAGGATAAGAAAGATTTATCCCCTCTCATAAATTCCTTCATTTATCTTTCTGAAATGTAAACTGAGCAATCTTTCCTCATATGTACATTCCAGTTCATTAATCTATCTTCAGTAATATCTAATCTACTATCCATTAAGTTTTTGTTTCCAGTGACTGTTTTTCTTTTATGGAAATTCAACTTCAAATAGAAGTTAAAGCCTGCTTTTTATTTCTGTATTCACTCCATAAGCTTTGGAATTTTAATTGCACATTTTTAGAATTTTTATTAGATAATTCTTTTATATGAAGTCCTTGGAAGGACTCTAATGTGGTTAAATAGTGCATCAGCTAGCTCTTACTCATGACTGTTTCTCCAGGTGCTTTGTTGTTGTGGGTTGAGCTTATTTTCAGAAAACATTTATTTGTATCTGTGTCCTCCCAGAGTGTTTTGCAAGTTATTCTAGTGGTATCCCCAGCCTTATACTAATTTCTGTTTGAAAGCTTCAGATGAAGCAGAAAATATACATTTGGACCTCAATCTCACATAACATTAGGCTTGAGGTTACTAAATTTTGGTAGAAATGTTTTCCTCTTCTCACTTCCTTTTTTTTTTTGAATTTTTATGTCGTGGACTGATTTTATCCAGTTAATTTTATCTAGTTCACCATTTTGCTGAGGTTGGAGCCTTTGAGGATCTTGGATTTATGTGGGAGTACAATTCTAGTTTCTCAGCTGGCAGAGTCCTGGTTTACACCTGTTTTCCTGGTTATATATAAAGCCTCCTCTCACTGTCAAAAGTTTTAGCCAATAAATTGTATGATCTTTTAGATCTTAGGCAACAATATGATTAGTATGCTAGAGGAAAATAAAAGGCAAAGTGGCTACTTTGAAGAGGGAAGAGTATCTGAAGATCTCATAGAGGCTTGCAAGGGCTGGCTTATGTCAGGGGAGGGAGTTTATTCAAGGTATGATCAGAGCCATTAGTAGATTTTAAGCCAAAAGATTTTAAGCAATTTTTGGCTACTACTTCATTTTAACCTGCTACCTGGAGGTGTCCTCTGGACCTTGCTTGCCTTTTAGTGGCCAGTCAAGGATTTGGACAGAGTTTGTTCTCAGATTTTGGGACTCACACTGTCAGTGGTTCCTTTCCCTGTACAGGAGCTTCAGCTCCTCTTTAAGGCCTGAGCTTTTCTTCTGATACATTAAGCTAATAAGTTTTCAGGCTTTTGTTGTAATGGGTTGAGAAACTCCATCAGCCTAAATAGCAGCAAACATCACCCAACACAGTTCTTGCTTTTTACTGGGCCCCAGAGTCTCCTCCATTTGTGTGTAGTACAGAGGTCATCAGGATTTAGAGCAGATTGGGGAGAGCATTACTTCTGTGACTCTCATCCTTCCAGGACTCTCACTTCCTAATATTCAAGATTCCCTGCCAATTTGAGCTGGTATGGCTGTTGTGTATGGTAGCAGAATTCAAGGCTTGAGGATCACCTTCAGGAAAGTAAAATCACAAACACAATTCTAACCTATTGCTGTTACCATCTTCCAAGTATAAACTCACTTTAAGTTTCTCTCTACTTTCAGTACCCCATATGTCTGTCAGTTTGCTGAGGGGGCTTGCAGGTTGCTGTGATGCTGAAAACTATACCATCAGTATTACAGATACCAACAAGGTCACCCATTGTGGAGAGGTTTCAGCAGAGCTTCCAGACTATGACCCACTAGGGAGAAGGACATGGCTAATCCACTCCTTCAGATATAGTGCAAGGAAATGAGCCACCCCCCAAGTTGCAGGTTGGAAGCCACTCAAAAGACAATTGGTGGGGAGTCACCTCCTCAAAGTAGTAGTTGTTGTTGTTGTTGTTGTTAGGTGCCGTCAAATCAGTGTCCTACTCATAGCGACCATACATACAACAGGTAAAACACTACTGTCAGTGCTTCTCTGCTGTTCATATGGTTGTCTTTTTTTCTTTTTTATTTTTGTGGTAGTGGGGGTTGAACCCAGGGCCTTGCGCTTACATGCTTTCAAGTGCTGGACCACTGAGCTGCACCCTCAGCCAATTTTTTTTCTTTTATACTTTTTGAAACAGGGTCTCACTAAGTTACCCAGACTGCCTCTGGTCTCAAAATTGTGATCCTCCTGCCTCTGTCTCCCAAGCCACTGGGATTTATAGGCATGTGCCACCACGCCCAGCTGCTTATAGGGTTTTCAGTGGTGGATTGATTTTTGAGAGTGGTTGCTGGGTCCTTCTTCCAAGCCTATAGCACCTGGTATTCCCACACAGTCTCCCATCCAAGGACTAACCAGGCCCGACCCTGCTTAGATTCCAAGATCTGATGGAATTGGATGCCAGAGTGGTATGGCTGCAGGCTCCTCAAAGTCGAGTCTACTTTAATGGTGGGAATGAAGTAAAGCCCTAGAGACTAATATTTGCTGATGGGGCACAACTCAAAATGAGATGGAACAACTGTAAACATCCATTAATAATTGGAATGTGGAAAATACATAGTATGAATCTAGGAAAATTAGAAATTGTAAAAGGAAAATGGAATGCATAAATATTGACATTCTAGGGATCAGTAAGCTAAAATGGAATCAAATGAGCCACTTTGAATCACATAATCACATGGTCTACTGTGCCAGGAATGACAGACCAAAGAGAAATGGTATTGCATTCATCATCAAAAAAGACATCTCAGGATCTGTCCTGAAGTGCAATGCTGTCAGTGATAGAATAATATCCATATGCCTACAAGGAAAGCCAGTTAATATGACTATTATTCAAATTACACACCCACCACTAAGGCCACAAATGAAAATAGGGAAGATTTCTTACCAGCTTCTGCAACCTGAAATAGATTGAGCATATATTCAGGCTGTACTAATAATTACTGGTGACTGGAATGCAAAAGTTGGAAACAAAAAAGAAGGCTCAGTAGTTGCCAAAGATGGTCTTGGTGACAGAAACAATGTTGGAGATCACATGATAGAATTTTTTCAGACCAATGACCTTTTATTGCAAATGCTTTATTTCACCAACATAAACAGCAAGCATACACATGGAAATCACCAGATGGAACATCCAGGAACCAAATTGAGTACATTTGTGAAAAACAACAATGGAAAAGCTCAGTATCAAAAGTCAGAACAAGACTAGGTACTGATTGTGGATCAAATCATTAACTGCTCATATGTAGGTTCAAACTGAAACTGAAGAAAATTAGAACAACTGAACAAGGGCCAAGGTGTGACCTTGAGTATATTCCACCTGAGTTTAGATACCACCTCAAGAACAGGTTTGATGCATTAGACACTGATGATAGAAGACCAAATGAATTGTGCATGACATAAAGACTTCATTTATGAAGAAAGCCAAAGGTTATTAAAAAGGCAGGAGAAAGGAAAAGACCAAATTACATGTCATAAGACATTCTCAAACTTGCCCTTAATGACAAAAGTAGAAGGAATAAATAATGAAGTTAAGAAGTAAAAAGAAGATTTCAAAGGGCAATTCAAGAAGATAAAATCAAATATTGTAATAACATGTGAAAAGAGCTGGAGATGGAAAACCAAAAGAGAAGAACACACACTGGTTTTCCTAAGCTTAGGAATTGAAAAACAATGCAAGCCTTGAGTGGCAATAGTGAAGAATGCTACCAGGAAAATATTAAATGATGCAAGAAACATCAAAAGAAGATGGAAGGAATGCAGAGTCATTATACAAAAAAGAATTGGTGGATGACCATTTCAAGAGGTTGCATATGATTAGGAATCAATGGTAATGAAGGATGAAGTAGAAGCTTCCTTGAAGGAATTGGCAAAACACAAGGCTCCAGGAACTGATGGAACGCCAACAGAGATGCTTCAACAAACAGATGCAGCACTGAAGGTGCTAATTTGTTTATGCCAAGAGATTTAGAAAACAGCTACTTGGCCAACTGTTTAGAAGAGGCCCATATTTGTGCCTATCCCAAGAAAGGGGATCCAACCAAATGTTGCAAATATCAAACTATATCATTAATATCATATGCAAATAAAATTTTGCTAAAGACCATTCTACAAGACAGTACAGAAGTAGATAGACCAAGAACTGCAGGAAAATCAAGCCAGATTCAGAAGAGTACATGGAACCAGGGATGTCACTGCTGATGTCAGCTGAAAGCAGACAATACCAGAAAGATGTCTATCTGTGGTTTATTGACTATGCAAAGGAACTTGGCTCTGTGGATCATAACAAATTATGGATAACATTGCAAAGAATGGGAACACCAGAGCACCTAATTATACTCACAGGAATCTATACATGGATCAGGAGGCAGCTGTTGGAATAGAAAAAGGAAACACTGCCTGGTTTAAAGCCAAAAAAGGTGTGCTTCGGGGCTATATACTTTCAACCTACCTCTTCATTCTGTGTGCTAAGCAAAGGATCTGAGATGCTGGACTTTATGAAGAAGAATGCATCATCATGATTGGAGGAAGACTCATTAACAACCTGTGTTATGCAGATGACAAAACTCTGCTTACTGAAAGGGAAGAGGATTTGAAACATTTACTGATGAAGATCAAATAACAGAGCCTTCAATATGGCTTGCACCTCAACATCAAAAAAACAAAAATCCTTTCAACTGGGTCAGTACACAAGTTCATGATAAATGGAGAAAAGATTGATGTTCTCCAAGGTTTTGCTATACTTGGTTCTACAATCAACATCGACAAAAGGAACAGCCAAGAAATTGCAAGATGCATTGCACTGGGGAAATATGTTGCAAAAGACCTCTTTAAAGTGTTGAAAAGTAAAGATGTCACAGTGATGACGAAGGTGTGCCTGACCCATGCCATGGTATTTTCAGTCATATCATATAGTTGTGAAAGCTGGATATTGGATGAGGGAGACAGGAGAAGAACTGATGCTTTTGGATTATGATGCTGGAGATGAATATTGAATATAACATGGACTTCCAAAAGATCCAACAGATCTGTCCTAGAGGAAGTATAACCAGAGCGCTCCTTTGGAGCAAGGATGGCTGGGCTGAATCTTATGTGTTTTAGACATGTTGTCAGGAGGGGCCAATCCCTGGAGAAGGATGTGATATTTGGGAGATTGGTGGGTCAGTGAAAAAAAGGAAGAACCTCAACTACATGGTTTGACACAGTATCTACAACAGTGGGCTTAAACATAAAAGTGATCATGTACCTAGCACAGAATTGGGGATTGTTTCATTGTTATGTACATAGGGTCACTATGTGTCAGACCCAACTGAACAGAACCTAACAGCAACAGCTACTACTACTTTTAGTCACTCCTCACTACTCTCTATTAATATCCTCACAGTTGTTCAGATTTTGCAATTAAGGGCTACAGGAAGATATGCTCAGATAATTTCTTCTACCATTGCTCAAACCTTGAACAGTTATTGTTTTAACTTGTGTTTAAACTAACAGCAAGTATTTGTTCTATTTGCATATATCTTTATCATATTTAAGTATGCATAATGTATATGCATATTTAAGTATGCATATTTAAGTATGCATATGATCATGAAGACATGATCATAACCCATCACAAATTGTTACTTTGAGGTGCTAATGAAATTTGTGTTAAAACATAGGGTTTAGCTCAGTTGGTAGAGTGCTGCTCTGCACTCTCTGATGCCCTGGTTTTGATCCCCAGCACAATAAAAATGGGAAGGACATGATAACCCCCTCCCAAAACAACCTGGAAACAATCATCTATTGAAAAACCTATGAATAGCAGAGAAGCCCTGACATAGTGCCAGATGTGGTACAGTGTTCGGGAGTGTTTCATTGTCTTTTACATAGGGTTGCTGTGAGTGAAACTCAACTCGAAGGCACCTAACAACAACAACATTTTATTGATCTTTGATGTTCATATGTGATCATTCAGCCATAATGTAAAGTTAGGCGTTTGTTCTTCCTAGAGATGTCACAGTATGGAAAAGGAAGCTTTTCCTTTTCAAAGACCAATTCTTGTGGTCAGCTTTTATGATGTGGGGACAGTGTTGGCAGTGACCTTCTTAATAAAAGCCTCAACAAATATAATATCTCCATATGTATCTACATGGCATTATTTTTAGCCATAATCATTTACCATACTCTTTAGGAATTACTGTTAATAGACTGCTACTCCTCTATATCAAAGAAAATATTACAAGGTAATTAATATTTGCTAAGGACACAGTGAACCCCCTCTATGACTCTACTAAAACATTGTTCTCTCTCTTTTTTTGTCCTTAGGAATACACAATTGATGTATTTTTTCGACAGACATGGCATGATGAAAGACTGAAATTTGATGGACCCATGAAGATCCTTCCACTGAACAATCTCCTGGCTAGTAAGATCTGGACTCCCGATACCTTCTTCCACAATGGCAAGAAATCAGTGGCCCATAATATGACTACACCCAACAAGCTGCTAAGACTGGTGGACAATGGGACCCTCCTCTATACAATGAGGTCAGAAAGCGATGGTCCCCACCCACAGTATATTGGGGGTAGGACTGTTATTGGAAATAATGAGTTTTAAGATGTCTGTTAAAAATTGTTTCAAGTTTATAGATTTTTATGCATTTGTACATAGCTGGGATTTAGCTCAATTTCTAGAATGCTTGCTTTGCACACTCTGAGGCCCTGGGTTTGATCCTCAGCACCACAATAAAAAATGGAAAAAGGATCTGGCAACCCACTTCAGAACTAAGTCCAAAACAATCAGCCATTGACTACTCTATGAAGAGAAGCTCTGGCATAGTGCCAGACATGCCACAGAGTTAGGGAGAATAGGGTTGCTATGAGTCAAACCTGAGTCAAGGCACCTAACAACAACATGTATATGCACGCTAATATATACATTACTTCATTGAGTATGTATATATTATTCTTTCAAGTTTATAGATTTGTGTTTATGTACTAATATATACATTAATTCAATAAGTATACACACAAACACAAACTTCCTAACACATTTCCATATCTACATACATATATACATACTTATTCTGAATATACATATAAACAGGTAGATGCACATATGGATATTGTGAGACACATGGAGATATATTTTCATGTTATATAAGTGTTTTCATACTCAAAGATATATGTGGACTAACACATGTGAGTATACATATTCAATGACACTTAAACACACAAACTTAGAAAAACAAATACAGCGATTTGAACACTGGGCTCATTAGAATATGCCAGGTGTAACTGCAGAAAAGAAGTACCCTTATGGTATCTAATTGTAAGAATCAAATGAGGGATGATAAATATTTTCTGAAACCTAACAATGTTGTACACACACACATAGGCACATACATACACACACACAAAGGAAAATTTATGTTATACCTTACTGCCTGGGGATGCTGAAGAATTTACATAAGTGAATTTTCCAAACAACTTCAGATTATATCTCACTGAAAGCTTCATAAAATATAAAACATACTTCACTTTTTTCTATTTCCCAATGCATAAAAACTATCACAATCTTATGTATTTCATGACTCATTATTTTCATTAGAGTTATTAGGTATTGAATTTCGATGTCAAAAAGAGCAACTTTGAAAGCATTTGCAATACAATAAGATTATTTGCTTTAACCTGGCTTTGAACCTGTGAAAAATTGGGTTCAGGTTTGGGTTCAGTTCGGGTTTAGGTTTAAATCCTTTATGTAGATAGCAGGGCTTCAAACTGAACCCCAAAGTGAACCCTGAACCTGTTCCAGTTCAAGAATTAAAAAAAAATCTTTTTCTGAACCTGAACCTGCACCTGAACCTAGTGAAAAAATGGGTTAAGGTTCAACTTTTAGTGATTTTTTTGTATCATTAGCTATTTAAAAACTGAAAAAAATATTGAAAAAATATATTCATCTATCTACACATAGGATTAAAATTTTAAATCTGAACCCTTACCAAATCTGAGCCTTCTAAATTAGCATATTGAACTCAAACCCCAACCTGAACCCAGTTTTTCTCAGGTTGAAGTCCTGGCTCCAACACTAAAACTTGTTCTTGGTTTTTGTGTTTACTCTTTTCGCTTTTGCTAGCTCCTCTGCTGTCACTTTGTCAGTTCCTCAAACTTCCTCCTATGTTAATTAGTGTTGAGAGTCACTGAGAGAATCTTTATTGAATGCTAAATGCAGTCTTTAAGTGCAGGATCTATGGCTATTTCAAATTTGTTATTTCATCTAATGAAACTCAGTGCATGCTTGGTAAATATATGGTAAGTAAATGAAGTGTGTTTGCCTGTAGATTAATCCATTGTTACTTCAAATTTGCTATTTATTTATGTCTTTCCTACAAGAATTTGTGAGAAAGGAAGATGTCAAGGAAAAATGATAACAAATGAATGCTTAAGAAGTGAATGAAAGAGATGAGAGACTAGAGGAGAGATGAACAGAGCAGAAAAAAATGCTGAATAAAGGAAAAAAGTGGCTAGAAGTGGACAAGGGTGGAAAGGGACAGGGAAGACTAATCATGTACTCTTTCTCCAGATTATTTATACAATATATGAATCCAATTATATGTATGTGTATATGTGAACATATATATATATATCAGGGAGATGAGTTTAGAAGAAAGAGAATGTGAGAAGAGAAAGCTATAGAAAAGTTGAAAAGATAATGGAAAAGATGGAACAAAATAAAGAGGCTAGATATGAAAATATAAAGGGACAAGGAGAAATTGGTGAAAAGGATGTAATACATGGGAAGAAAGGAGAGAGAACAGATGAGTAGGGGAAAAGACATTGGAGGAGATGAACAAGAGGGAATGTAATTATGGATGGAAGAAATATAAGCATTCATTTGTTCAATCACCAAACATGTTTTGACTACCTCATATGTATGTGCATGGCCCTAGACTAAATGCAAACATTGGTGATACATGGCCTTTCTCTTCACTACAATCACATTATAATAGGGGGAAAGACTAATTAGATAATCACAAATAATATTAACTAAAATGCTAAGGATCCAAGAAATTGTTGGATGGAAGTAGAGGGTCATCTACCTCATTCTTTTGGGTCAGAGGTAGAACAAAGAGCCTTGGATAAGGCAACATATCAGTTCTTGATTATTGGCATTTGTATTATTTCTGTGTTATTGCATATGTAGAACATAGACAAGAAAAATTGTAGGTAGGGGAGGAGGAAGATATGAAAGACATTCTAGACATAAAACAAAGTGAATAGTTGCAGGGAATGGTAGACATTTTAAGAAAAAGAATGAAGTGATTAGTTTTTTATTTTATATACTGCAATGTAGTTACTGTCTAAAGAATACATTTGAAGGAAACAAGACTGGAATTAGGGGAAATTATTAGGAGATGGCTGAAATTATCTAAGTAAGAAGTAATTAAATTCTAGTTCAGAATAGCAGATAAAGATGGAGAATGTTAGACACATTGAAAAATAGGCAGTAAAACAGACAAGTTCAGTATAACAAAGGGTGGCTGTCAAAATATAGATAACCAAATAATGTGGGGAATGATGATACTACAAACTAGGTGGACCATATGAAAGTGACAGTAAATTTAGAGAGGTCTGTGATGTTAATTTTGAACAATATAAGCTTAAGAAGTTTATAGAATCTCCAGGGAGAGAAGTCTAATAACAGTTGGATACAAAGTTTTAAGATTAGGAAAGAAATACTACACTTTTTATTATTTCCCAATTCACCTCATTCTGGATACATTGTAGTACTTCCCCTGAGCCTTAAAGTTAGGCATGCACAGATGGCTTTTTTGTGGTACTAAGGGGTTGAGCCCAGGGCCTTACCTATACTTTTGCAAACACTCTACCTTTGAGCTATACCCTCAGCTCATGTTTTACTTTTATTTTGAGACAGGGTCTTGCTAAATTACTCAAGCTGCCTCTAGCCTTGAAATTGTGATCCTCCTGCCTTACCTCCCAAGTTGCTGGGTTTAAAGGCATGTGCCACTGTGGCAGGCTAAGCATGACTTCTTTTGGTTAACCAAATGTGAGTATAAATAGCACATATCCTGAGCAAGGATGAGAAGCCGTTAAAGCCAGTATGTGATTTGTCATGTTGCCTTCCTCTGGCTATAGTGATTGCATTATGAAAGTTAATCTTGATTGTCAACCTGATGGGATTGAGAGGCTGCTAGGAGATTAGTAAAGCATACTTCTGGGTGTGTCTGAGGTTGTTGTTGGATGCCATTGAGTCGTGTTTAACTCATAGTGACCCTCATTGGGTTTTCAATGGCTGTTTTTTTAGGGCTTGCCTTGGGAGTGGGTTGCCACATCCTTCTCCCATTTTTGTGGTGCTGGGAAACGAACCCAAGACCTCAGAGACTGCAGAGTGGCGCTCTACCAACTGAGCTAAATCTCAGCTTGGGTGTGTCTATGAGAATGTTTTTAAAGAGGATTAACTAAGGAGGGAAGACTTGTCCTCAATGTGGGCAACATGATCCAATAGACTGTGGGACCTAGGTGGAATAAAAGGGGAAGAGAGAGGAAGCCCATTAGCACAGTCATTCTCTCTCTCTCTCTCTCTCTGCTTTCTGATCACCATAAGGTGAACTGCGTGGCTCTGCCATGCCCTCTCTACCATGATGGACTGAAAACTCTGAAGCCATGAGCCAACATGAGGGAAAATAATCTGGAAATGACACAGAATACATTTATTCTGTAGTTACCTGGAAGCATTATTGTTTTTTGAATTGACTGACATGATGAGATGTGTTGTGTTAACACAAGTTGCTGAACCCAAAAATGTATAATTTTTCAGATGTGATAGAAATGTATTTCTTGCTCTTTCAAATTCAAAACAGATGTTCTTCATCGACAGCTGGCTCATTTCTAAGTCTTGTTTTCATGAATCTTATCTTCTTTCATTTGGTGACTCTGACATATTTAACACATGATTTCAAAGACCACTGTGCTAATATGTGTCAAGTGAGTAGGAGAGGAAGGTGCATAGAAGATTGCACGTGGGAGGTGTCTATAGGTCAGACCTTGAGTGGCATACTAATTTCTAGTGACTTTCATTTGTCTAGAATGGGGTAATATGCACATGTCTTAACAGAAAGGCAAACTGGGAAAAGAAATATTGCTATGTGCCAACAAAAAAGAGAAAATGGAGTCTCTGATGATTCCATTTTTATTTTTTAGTTAAAACCTCTGGTTGCATTATTCTTGGAGGATCCAAGGGAAGCAAGGATACCAGTTAGTGAGCCATTTCATAGTTCAGGGAATTATGACAAGGGCCTGAGTAGAGATGAAAGAACGAGTGTGAGAGAGTTTTTCAATAGAACTTGGAGTCCAAGTGGAATAGTATTAACAAAAAAGAACACTGAAAACATCCAGAACATATCCTCCCTGGATACTGAGTGGATTGTGGCTCTATTAACAATAAACTCTCAATGTTAGAGAAAAAGTAGGCATTTTGGAAAGGAGAGGGGATGGTTATAGAATTATACTTCTTCAGGATTTACTACATTACCAGGCACTGTATCAGATGCTTCACATGTATTTGTCTCATTTAGTCTTCATGGCAATGATTGTGTATAGATGACAATGAGGCATAGTATAGCACTGTGTTTAAGAAAGTGGGTTTTGCAGTAAGACTGCTCCTGCTCTTTCCTCTGTGAAATGAAGTGAATCATAACACTACCTGCCTTTTAAGACCATTGTGTGGAGTAAATATGATAATAAGGCATGGGAATGATGTGACATATGTCCTGGCACATGAGCACTTTCTGTAGATTTTTGTTTTGTTGTTAATATCCCCATGGTTATAGTAAGTAAACTAAAGTTTTAGTAGAGCAAAGTCACATCACTAATGGAAGAGTTGGTATAGAGATTCAAGTCACAGGTAAAGCACACTTTCTTCACACTACAACACAATATTTTCCTTTAGTAGTGGAATATGTGGACTCTAATTTCAAGTAATGAGTGGTCAACATGACAAGCTGCAGTTGGAAATGCAAGTCTGGAAACCAGGAGAAATCTGACACAATGGGATTTGTAAAATGAATACATTGCACAACGTGCCTTCTGTGTATTATGCTTCCCAGTAAGAGTGTCCTATATTTAGATGAAAACCAAAGGAAATAGCCACTAGTTTTTCTATGTTGAATCATCAAGAGGAAAGTAATGTTTTGGACCAATTAAGAGAAAGTTTCTATCATATTGAAACTAAGATGCCTTGTTTTATTCTTCTCTTGTATAATTTTGTCAGTTTTTCTAATGTACTTGGGGTATTCCAAAGATAAATTATTTAAAGGATAAATTCTGCATGATGCCAGGAACCCCCTCCCCCAAATCTCGATAGTAAAGCTCCTCTCAGTTTATATGCAAAAGCTTGCATTTGAGTTTTCATTATACAGAGTGTCTCTGAAATGACCAGGAACCAGGGAAAGCATTTGGGCCAGATTGTTGGTTGTATAGGATTTAATGTAATCAGACCAACCAAGCATTGATAGATTTCTTTCACAGAGCCCTTTTCTGAAATGGCTTTTGCTCTAGGGGAGTGTACCTTCAGTTCCTTATGCACTGAGCTAGCAACAGACTCACAGAGCCACACTTAGCCATATTCTAATGAACAGAAGTAAGCATAGAAGAGATGGGGTCACTCATTTTGAACCCTGAGAAGCTCAGAATGAGATGAAAAGGAAGAAACTGTATCAGTCCTCAGTCAGTAGCATAGTAGTCCATGTGCTCTGCACAGTGCCATCAAGCCCAACCCTGAAAAACATGTGCCCTTGGAGGAAAGATAGGGTTATTATTCACTGCACTACAAGGCATAATGGAAGTTAGAGAAAAAGCCAACAATGGAGTGCTAAAAATTACAGGATTCACTTAGACTTGGGGGCATGTGCCTAAATATGAGAAGCCTGCTCTGGGAAATAGGAGTGTGACCTGGAGAGAGGAGATGAGGAAAGGATCCCTGGGAGGTCTCCCATTTGTTTCATTTTTGCCAGTTCCAGGTAGAAAACAGGACCTTGAAATTAAAAGGACTGCCTTTCTTCTCATAAGCAAGAAGTCCTTCTCTAGGCAGATTGAATCTATTAGTAAGCTCATTTCAAGACAAGGAGTTTACAGATTAATAGAAAGGCACCTTTTGTTCCAAAGAACCCAGCTGTTTTAGATGCTACCACTCGACAGAGTGGAGGTCCCATGTTGCTGTGGAGCTCTGGGTCTGAGTCCCAACTTTAGCACAGATGAGCAATGTTAATCTTGGGTAAGACATTTCCTCTTTCTGGTTCTCAGTTTCTTCCTCTGGGAAATGGGGCTGAAAATACCTCCTTTGCCTATTTCATAGACCTATTTACTAGATCAAGAATCATTTATCAACTATTTGTTACCAAGCACCATCCTAGGGATGGGATTGCAATGATGAACAGAGATCCCTCTCTCAAGTTGCTCACAGTCTAGTGCAAGACTCACACACACAGATACTGATAGTCCTATGTAGTAAGGATATGGGTGTTTGTGAAAGTGATCCAGGATTTCTGTGAGCTGGAGGAAACCATGATGCCTGTAGGTCACAGACAAAGCATCATGGCTGAGGCAATATTTCAGCAAAGACTTGAAGGAAATGTGTACACATGTAAAGAGGAAAGGGCACGCAGGCAGGGAAAGAAAAATGATGTATGTGAAGGCAGCGGGAGTTTTCCATTGTCAAATCACAAGTACCTGCAGCTGAATGAAGAGTGTCAGGAAATGAGGATGGAGCTACACCTCTGAGGTATTTGTTAAAATTCCTCTGAAGGCTAAAACTAGCAGTGAAGTTGTGGCCTCCCTTCCTCTGTACTGAGCCTCTTTTCTAGAGCTTGAGGATTTAGTGGGAAGTCTGCAGACCACTGCTGCACTGACTAATGTGCAGCTTGGGTTGAGCGGTGGTATATTTCAAATGACTCATCCTATACTGATAATGGCTATTAGTGATTTACTATCTTTTTCTTTTTAACTATAAATCCCAGATCCTGCCCTTTACTCTACGATTATAGAAATAGCCTGCCCAGCAACTCAATTGCTTTTGAAGTAGTGTTGTCTGTACTTCAGAGTTTAGAAAGAACATTCCTCAGAGTGCAGAACCAGCTATCTTTAAAAGGCCTAGTTGACAGATTATCTACAGTGGGGCTAACACTGAACTCCAGAGACTCCCATAACCCTCTGAAGGTTCAGCTACTCCCTCCTCTGTTATTCTTAATAGGTTGATAGGCTCACTGAACAATTACTGCATATGGATATATTCAATAACCTTTAGCCTTTCAAACTCTAGCTAGTGGGGGAACTTTTATTTTCTCTAGGGTTTCTTATAGTTTATGTCCCCATTTAAAATATTAGTATTCTATATGCAAAAATCTAGGAATAATTTTACTTTTTCTGTGGGGCAGTTGTTAAGATCTAAGTGACTCATCTAATAGTTTTTAAAACTATTTAATTAAGCATTCATATTTTAAGGTGTAAACAGATTGTGTGTATAGCTAGACAGCATTCTGGGTAACAACGTGTGCTACAGGTTGTAGTAGAAGATGTGTAAAGAAGTGGGAAAGTGGCTTAGTAAGGCAAAAGTTGTTATCAAAATATGAGGACCAGAACCTCATTTTCCAGAGCCAAAGACAGTGGAAACAGTCTTAATCAGTTCCGTCTAATAGAACAAAATACCTTACCCTGGATAATTTATAAGCAGTCAAATTTATTGGTCACAGTTCCATAGGCTTGGAAGTCCACAATCAAGTTCGTAACAGATTCATTATCTGGGCTAGCTATCTAGTTCAAAGACAGTGACGTCTTGCAGCATCCTCACCTGTCAGAAATGGCTAACTCTTCTTTTATAAAAGTTCTAATTCCATCCCAAAGGATCACCTCCCATAGGTCCCACAATCTAACAGTGCCTCTTTGGGAACATATGAATTTCAGTTGTACAAAAGCACTGAGGACATGAATTTTAGAGCTTCTGAGCTGGACTTCATTTTTCCTCATTGTATTAATGCATTGGGTGGATTCCTATCTAAAGCAAATGACTTATGTATCGTATTTTAACTAGTTCAGGACACAAGATATATGCACCCAACAAAAAAATCCTTTAAAATGCAAAACTTAGTGTAAGTGCAAAGAAAACATTTGGCTTTGGCTTGAGTGGTATAATAGAAAGATATTCAGCAAATAGTATAGTAAGAATAATCTCTGATAGGTGTGCTTATTTTGCAAATGTACTTAGATATTTGTAATGAGGATGAGATAAGGGCACCAAATTACTAAGTCACTTATTTGTCTTAATTCCAAAGGAGTAGAAGAGAAATTATTTACTCAGTGGCTTTAAGTTAATAGCTAGAATTCTTAACCCAGTGAGATGGAATAGCATAATCACTGGAATAAATGTTTCAGACTATCATATTCAGTGTATTGCTGTTGTTGTTAGGTGCTGTCAAGTCGTGTCTGACTCATAGCAACCCTCATAGGGTTTTCAATGGTTGATTGTTTCATGACTGCCTTGGGACTGGATTGACAAGTCCTTCTCCCGTTTTTGGAGTGCTGAGCAGTGCTCTACCAACTGAGCTAAATCCCAGCCCTAATGTTACATTATGTAGCATAAAATGACGTTTTAGATGGAATCAGGAATCATGAGATGAGCGATTACCCTAGATTTTCCAGACAAGCCCCACATATAATCACAAATAGCCTTATAAGTAAGAGGCAGAGGGAAATTGCCAGGGACACATGGAGAAGGCAAAATGAACTTACATTCCCATCAACAGTGTATAAATGTTCCTATTTTCTCCCCAGCATTTGTTATTATCAACTTTTTTGATAGTAGCCGTTATTAGTGGGGTGAGATGATCTCTTATTGTAGTTTTGATTTGTGTTTCCATAATGACTAATGATATCAAGATTTTTTCATATAATTATTTGTTATTTGTATTTCTTCTGAGAAGTGTATATTCAAATCAGTTACTCCTTTTTATTTTTTTAAGAGAGGATCTCACTAAGTTGTGCAGGCAGGCAGCCTCTGTCCCTGAATTTGGGGTGCTCCTGCCTCAGCCTCCTCAATAGCTAGAATTATAGGAGTATAACCACAGTGTCCAGCCAGTTACTTATTTTTAAATTTGGTTACCTATTTTTCTTTCATATGATTATTACAGAGTTTTTTGAGTTCCTTACATATTGTGGGTGGGAGAAGGATGTGGCAATCCACTCCTGAGGTAATCCCAAAACAGACAGCCATTGAAAACCCTCTGAAGGTTGCTATGAGTCGGATATGACTCAACAGCACCTTACAACAACATATTGTGAATGTTAACCACTTCTCAAATGTATAGTTTGTAAGTGTTTTCTTCCATTTTGTAGGTTCTTTTTACTCTGCTGATTGTTTCCTTTGGTATGCAGAAGTTTTTTAGTTTTGTGTTTTGACTATTCTAGATCCTTTGTATTCCCATGTAAATTTTAGTATCAACTTACCAATTCTACAAAAAAATTGTGGGATTTTGAAAGGAAATGTCTTGAATTAATAGAGCAATTTAGTAAGAACTGATATCTTAATGATATTAAGTCTTCTAAATCTGAATACACAGAATGCTTGAACTTGTCACCTCAAAATAAAGCAGTTTTGATTTTTGCTTTCCAATTTCTGTCTTATATTCTTTTGATTGCTTATTTTAGACAGATTTATTGAAATGATTCAAATGTCATATAATTCATCCTTTTAATATGTTTACAGTTGTACAATCATCACTGGTATCTAATCTTGGAACATTTTAGTCACCTCAGAAAAGAAACCTTATGCCCATAGCAGTTACTCCTCATTGCTTTCTTTCTTGGATTTGTTAAAATCTCTAATAAAAACTTGAATAAAAGAGAACAAATATACTTGCCTGATATTAGGGATAAGTAACTGAGTCTTTCACTATTAAATGTAATGCTAGATGTGGGGTTTTTGTAAATGGCCCTTTATCAGTTGAGAAAGTTTCCTTTTATTCCCAGATTTTTGAGAGTTTTGAATCATGATAGGCATTAGATTTCATCTCCCTGCTTTTGTCCTTGTGCTCCTTCAATTTATTGTCTACACAGCTACCAGAATAATCCTAAAATATTAGTAAAATCAAGTCACTTTTATGCTAAACATTGTACAAGGCCTCCATATTTCACTTTTCTCTTGGAACTCAAATTCTATTAATCTTCCCCCTTGATCTCACTACTGTAAGCACGGTAGCCTACTTGCTATTCTTTGAACACATTGGAAACACTTCTACCTCAAGGCATTTGCATTTGTCAGCTTCTCCTACTTTTAATGTTTTCTTTCTCCAAGTTTCCACCATTTCATGAGGTCATTGTTCAAATGTAACCTATTCAGTGGGGGCACTCTTTGAATCTCCTAATGAAAATTTTCATCCTTTCCCCATACTCTGTACCTGTATCTTATTTGTCTTCCTGGGGCATATCACCTTTTAATATACTGTATAATTCACTTATTTATCTTGTTTACTTTTTGTCTTCCTCTGTTCATATGTAAGCTGTTAGAGAAAAACAATGTTTGTAAGTTCCTTGATGTTCTTACATTGTTTATAACACTACTCCAGTACATAG
The DNA here is from genome assembly GCA_007922755.1 of Pedetes capensis. NCBI lineage: Eukaryota > Metazoa > Chordata > Mammalia > Rodentia > Pedetidae > Pedetes > Pedetes capensis. Next base: position 40,477 of record VMDO01012777.1, read on the forward strand.
TAGGCAATCAGGAAAAAAATGTGTTGAACACAACAATGAGTTAGGAAATTATTAGTCAGCTGTGTCACAGACATATTGAATAATAATTGGGCAAGTTTCTTCCCTTCTGTATGAAGGGATAAAACTATATGCTTTCTGTAAGGCTCTTCCAGTTCTGAAATTCTAGGAAAGGAACTGCCTGCCTAATGAAGAGTATATTGTTGTTAGGTGCCATCAAGTCAGATCTGACTCATGGCAACCTTATGTACAACATAATGAAAATTACCCAACCCTGTGCTATGCATATGATCTTTTTATGTTTAAGCCTATTGTTGCAGACACAGTATCAACCCATCTATTTGAAGTTCTTCCTCTTTTTTTTTTTTGTTGCTGACATGCCATTTTCTCAAACATGATGTCCTTCGCCAGGGATTGATCCCTCCTGAAAACATACCCAAAATAGGTAAGACACATTCTAACCATCCTTGCTTCCAAGGAGCATGTGGTTGCACTTATTCTAGGACAGATCTGTTGGTTCTTTTGGCAGTCCATAGTATAGTCAATATTTGTCTCCAGCACCATAATTTAAAAGCATCAATTCTCTTGTCTCCCTTATTCAACATCCAGCTTTCACAAGCATATGATACAACTGAAAATACCATGGCACAAGTCAGGTGCACTTTTGTCTTCAATGTGACAACTTTACTTTCCAACACTTTAAAGACGTCTTTTGCAACAGCTTTTCCCAGTGCAATACATCTTTGGATTTCATGACTGCTGCTTCCATGGGTGTTGATTGTGGAACCAAGTAAGGCAAAATCTTGGATAACTTCAGTCTTTTCTCCATTTATCATGAAGTTGCATACTGACCCAGTTGTAAGGATTTTTGTTTTGTTGATGTTGAGGCTCAATCCATACTGAAGGCTGTGTTCTTTGTTCTTCATCAGCAAATGTTTCAAGTCCTCTTCACTTTCAGCAAGCAAAGTTGTCTCATCTGCATAACACAGGTTATTGCAAATTAAGATATTATGCTGTTAATGAATCATATTAAGAAACTATTTTTCCTAAAACTCCAGGAATACCTGAACTTTGTCTTGCCTAGCCCACATCTATGCTCAGCAATATTCCAGTAGAATGTATGTCTTTAGGAAAGAAAACTCATCTAGTAACTTATTCATTGAACACCTAAATTTTGTTGCGTATTGCTCTAGGCTCTTGGTGCACATACAAATATGATAAAAATCCCTCATGTTATAGTAAGGAAACACAAAAATGGATGATAAATGGAAAAATATTATGGAATATTATATCTTAGGTGCTATGAAAAGAAAGAATATGGTAAGATTTATTATCCATTGGGTTGGTAAGAAACTGAGGAGAATTCAGGGCAGGCCCCATTTAGAAGATACTAATTAAGCAAAGATTTGAAAGAAGTGCAAGAATTAGTCATCCAGGTATAGGAAAGAAGAACATTCTGGGCAGAGAGCCTGGAATGTTAAAAGAGCTGGGGCTGAGTCAGGGAGGATATTGGAAGAGATGAGCAAGAGAAGACAAGATCATGCTGGACCCCGTAGGATTCAGGCTTTGATTCTGTGGGAGAGCAGGGATCACGAAAAGGCTGCTGAGTACACAATATGCTGTAAGCAGAGAGACAAGTCAGGAGGCTGAGACAGCAATCAAATATTAACTTCTTATTAGGATGGAATTTAAAAAATAACTATTTTCTAGCAAAAGACAGGATTACAAAGAAGCCAGGATGCATTGAAGCACCATAAAAGGAGGGCAACAACTGATGGCAGTTATGCATGCATGAATAGGGCTGCAAGGGCCTTAGATTTCTGTCTGCATCTTCATCCCCCAAAGAAGAAGGCTTCCTGGATTGCCTTATTTTTCTTTTACCTGGTCTTTACATAGAAGGCAAAGGAGCCAAATCCTGGATCATGTCTTAAGCCTTATGACTTAAATTTCACATTTTGAGGAATCTCTGATCTTTTGTTGAAATGCCCATTAAACACTTGTATCAAAAAATATAATGAAGCTTACTAGAGCTCCATAAATGAGCCCATACAGAGGGATAAAGGTTTTAAAAAGGAAAAAGAACAGAAAAATTGTTATAGGGTTTGTTTATCCTGCTAATCTGAAGTCAGAGGCAACCATTTCTTCCAAAGTGGTGATTCTGCCATAGCTCCTTTTCCCCTCCTTCTTTCTCTGTCTCTGAAATTATTCTGTGCATATAATAAGCATACTAATGATGATAATAATCTGTGGACTAGATAAAGTGTTTGACACATTTTTTTCTGATTTGTGCCTCCCAATACCCTATAAATCATAACATTGTTGAATGGATGGGTGAGTTATGTATGGACAGAGGTTATTATCTCTATGCATTTTTATAGTTGGGGAAACTAAATTGAGAAAAGTCTAATTGCTGAACACAAAGTCTGGCTTGTTTTTCCTCCTAAATATTTTTAGTGCCTGTTTCTATCTCCACTGCTAATTCCTCAGTTCAAATCCCTTTTGTCTCTTGGCTGAACTGCTGTAATAGCCACCTTCCTTATCTGCCACTCTTATGGCAGTCACTTTCCAGTACATATACCCATAAATAAATTAAATGGTAGTTTTCAACTGAGTTGTCTTCCAAGGTAAATTGTGCTACTAAGAAAATAATATCTTCATCTCAGTCCTCAAAATGATCTTGAAAGACCAATTGTACTTTGCCAGTTGTCACTTCAAGATCTAAAAAGACAATCTTGTTTAGTATGAAACCCACAGTTCTATAGAATCTGGCTCCAGCCTCGTTTCTCATCACTTCCCAGCTGTCCTCAGTCATGGCTCTTATATCATTCCCTCAGGATCACAAACTATTATCCAAAAAAGTCAGACTAGTGCATACCTTTGTGTTGTAGCACATGTAATATTCTTTAGAATGAATTCCTTTGTTTCTATCTACTTACCCTTTCAGTTTTACCTTAGGCAACTTTGGGCCTATAAGGCTTTCTATGATGGTCTCAAGAATAATCATTTTTCATCTTTTCTGTACCCAGACCTTTCATAAAATGTTAAGCTTTATGTGGGGACTTTATCTGTACTTGTATGCTATTTCCCATCAGTAAGTACCCAACTCTTATTTTCAGTATGCCCATCTAGACAGTAAGAGGTTAGAAATAGAGGACAAGTATCTTTGCAGCTCTAATTAATCCCTTGGATATTTACAACATTTGCCATGTGTCTTGAACAAAAGCTCAATTTTCAAGTTAGTCAACAATATCCCACCAATCTGACCTTTGTTCTTAAGGGATAAAGGAAGTTTCATGACTCAAAGAACCAGATGCAAGAGAAACGTATTTCATGGAAAAACTTGCTCCTTGTGTTGGATACTCAAAAGATTCCATGTGAGTTTAATAAAGAAAATTGTGTTCCCTCTTTCCATTTCTATTATTATTTCCAAGACACTGCCTCTTATGAGTAATGTCAAGGGGAAATTGCTTTATGTCTACCCAGCAGTCTTTGGGATGTGGAGAATAAGACCACAACAAAAAGATTATAAAGGCAGGATGCAAAGGTGGTGATTTCTGATTAGGAACAGAACTGATTTATAATAACTTTCTTATCTGCCTTTCTATCCACTTCTTGCCCATCCCACCTAAGCACAGAGCAGACAGGAAAAAGCAGATGTGTGTGGAGGCAGGGAAATTTAGAAGCCAAACTATGCTGTATTCTTTTCATTGGTTCTTAGATCCAAATGCTGTCAGACCTCCTGTCTCATACTCCATTCTTTTCTTGCTCTCCCTCTATCCTTCAACCTTGCTATGACTTTTAAGATCCCTTCAAGCTTTTTCTGGAAAAAAAAAAAAAAAAACACCCTAACGATATCCAGGCTAATGACTATGAAGCCAGATGTGGTGGGATCACCACAACAACCCAAAATTAGATAAGGACATGATAGAAAAAGGAAACACACAAAGGTTGTTGTTGTTGTTAGGTGCTGTTGAGTCAGGTCCAACTCATAGCAAACCTATATATAGAGAATGAAACAGTCAGCAACCCTGTGCCATGCCCGGCACTATGTCAGTGCTTCTCTACTATTCACAGAGTTTTTAATGGATGATTACTTCAAGATTATTTTAGGAGTGGGATGCCAGGTCCTTTTCTCGTTTTTCTGGTGCTGGGGATCAAACCCAGGACCTCAGAGCACATAGAGCAAGCACTCTACCAACTGAGCTAAATCCCAGAACCTTTACACAAAGGTAGCCATAAATAATTATAGCATCTTTCACTGACTAAAAGATGGCCAAGGAGCTAAGGAGACATTTAGCCTCATGTGATAAAAGATAGCTGATGTATCAAGGCCTCTGTATTTGCACTCCAATTCTCCAGGTTGTATGTCTCTGAGCAAATCACTTTAGCTGTGTGCATTCTCATCTCTGAAATAGGTGATGATAATAATGCTTGTAATATGTTCCTCATAGGTTCACCATGGGAAACAAATGGAGGAAATAGCATCTTTAGGTGCAGACAACCAGGATCCTTATGTCACAAATGTTAGGGGAAGACCAGAATGGGATTACTAAATGTGAATGTGCTTTAGAACTTGGAATATGCTGTGAATATGCTGTGAATATCTTGTGGGTTATTAGCAATGATCATTGTAATGATAATAATTACACACTGAACTTCCTGCGCCTTCCTGGACACAGGAATATCTCTAATTTCACTTTGACAATGAATATCTCTTGGTACCTCATTCTTATCAACCCCAGAGAAGCAGAGTTAGGCAGCAATGGCCTGGGGATATCTTCCTGCCGGGATCTGACAAACTGACACTCTTATAGTAGTATTGGTGTTGAAGAGAGTGAAAAACAGAGACACTGCACAGGACTCCTTATAGTCCTTTATTTATTGCCTTCACATGAAGTGAGACAAGGTATTCCCAGTCTGGTATACTTATGTTCTATTAAGCAGGAATTCTAGTCCCAAGGATGTCCTGAAAAAGTATGAGCCAAAGTGTCAAACTAAGGGAAGACACTATTGGGGGGAATGAATGGCACTACAGTTGATAACCAGCTTCTTATTTGAACTTCAAGAGGATGGCAGGGGTTGGATCCAATATAAACAGGAGACATAAAGGCTGGGTAGAAATAGGTTGCATAGCTAGGTTCCAAAGAACTCTAAATTTTTGCTATGCAGATCTCATTTATAAATAAGAGACTAATATTTAGACCAAAGAAAGTTGATCCTTAAAAGATTTGAAAGAATTCACAAGGAAACCTTAGAATGGTTTATTTCAACAGGCTAATGCAGGAGAATGACTATGTGGACATGGCAAATCATACCCCATCCAGATTTCCCCTGTGGAATTCATGCATAATCTCTGCTACTTGTTGCTTCTATTCAGAAAACATGAGCTCTACAGACTTGACCTTTGAGGTTTCTGATGTCTTCCATTGCCTTTGTATTTTTTGGAGTGGTTAGTTGGGGTGTGTGTGTGTGTGTGTGTGTGTGTGTGTGTGTGTGTGTGTGTTCACTAACAGCCATGTCTTTCAACAAAGCTGTAGCAGTTTCTGCAAGCGGAAGAGTCATCTTTTGTGTCTGTGCATTATCAGGATAAAGAGATTCGTTCTATACATCTCTCCTTTCCAGTGCAGCCTTTAAATTCATTAACTCACATAATAATAGCCTGTTAAGTAAAATTAGTCCAGAAATAATCACAGTTAAGTGATCAGGAATGAATGAATCAAGACTTGGTGTTTCCAGTATTCATGGAGTGTGGCTAAGAAGGTGCCATGAAGCTAGACAAATTTGATTTGTTTTTCTAAAGGTAGTAAAGCGGGATTCAGATATGATTTAAAAATATGAATATTGAATGCTTCTTTGAGAGGCTATCTTTTCATTTAATCCATCCTTTGTGTTCATAAAGACTTGAATCTCAGTGAAATTAAACAAGAAACATTCCATGTTATTCTTAGGAGCATTCCATTGCTCTTGAGTGGGAAATGAACCTTATGGTTAATAACATTTATTTTGGCTTGATTTATTTTCTGTTTTTTCTTTTAGGTTAACAATACATGCTGAATGTCCAATGCATTTGGAAGATTTCCCAATGGATGTGCATGCCTGCCCACTGAAGTTTGGAAGTTGTATGTATTTTCTTAATTTTGTTTGTCTAATCTTCCAAAAGAAACTTAATGTATCTTGTTTTATTCCTTAGAAGTTTCTAAAGCTGAGAACTTTAATCCTGACTGGTATGGGAGTGGTCAGGAGAATGTGGTTAAGTAGTAGTACCTGATCAGGAGGAGAAGACTTAGCCATGAACAGTTTTCTTTCTAAGCAATAAGCCTTACTTTACCATTTCAGACTAATTTTTCTGTCATTAGACAGAAACATCAACATCTGTTTCCTAAATTGCCCAGAGGACAGAGAATGACAGAACTGATATCTAGTACAGTATCAGCTTCCCAAGGACAAGATCATTCTAAGAGAATGTGTTTATATTTTTTGAAATGTCCATTCTACCTGCACCTTAATACACCTCTGTCCAGTTCTCAACAGTTAAGAGTGCACAGTAAGAGACTCTGGAGATTCACCCATTTTTTAGTTGCTGTGAATCTTATGGAGAGGAAAGTAGATACATAGTCCATTTTCAAATGATTTAGAAAAATCAAAATTGAACAGAAATTGAGAGATTTTCTGATTATAAGAAATTCCAAGTAAGTTATGTAGGGAGTCATCAGAGTAATACATCAAGATCTGTGTTGATCACGTCTTAATTAGATTTAGCTCTGTGATTTGAAATAGAAAGTGCATTTGAAAAGATTCAGATAATTATGTGTGACAAATATCTTAATGATTAGTTTGTCAAGTACTTAAAGACTGTCTCATCCTGTGTGGAAACCTCTATTCTAGAAGCTAGGAATGCATCCATTAAAAAACAAAACCTCTGCCTTTGTGGAGCTTATATTATAGAAAGGAGGGTAATGGTGAAAGATAAGATAAACAATGAATAAAAATGTGAAGTATAGTTTGTGAATTGAGAAGAATCATGGAAAAGAATTAAAGTGGTGTACAATAAGGAGAATTGGTCATGCCTAGGTGGAAGATATATGTTGCCACAGAAATTGAAAATAGAGTGATCAGGATTACCCTACTTTATTAGAGGAAAAAAGTTAGGCAGTGAGGATAGGGAAATAGATACAAACAGATACCAACATGCAGTTAGGTAGGAAGAATAAGTTCTTTTCTATAGCAGAGTAGGGTGACAATAGTTACTAATAATTTCCTGTATATTTCAAAATAGCTACAAGAGAGGATTTTGAATGTTCTCAAAAGAAAGAAATGATGAATGTTGGAAGACATAGGTATGCTAATTACCCTAAATAGATCATCACATGTTATATACATGTATTAAAATGTCACAATTAAAATTTTTTAAAAAATGACACTGAAGCAGAATTTTTTTGAAGCAAAGTGGTTAATGATGCAAATGTCTGAGGAAATACTGCTCCAGGAAGTAGAAGCAGCTCAGAGAGAAGACCTTAAGTCAGAAAAGTATCCAGAATGAGTAAGGAGGGGATGAGGTTAAAGAAGGGACCAGATCATTCATAGTTTTGTGGTAAATTAAAAGAATTTGGATTATATGATGAGGGAAAATGAGTAGTGGTGAGCGGAATATTTTGGGCAAAATGGCAATAGCTGACTTTAAAAAAAACCCTGAGATTTAAAAAAACAATATAAATGGAGAAGGGATAGAGACAGGGAGTCCAGTTTAAGTGGTAATTGCAATATTTCAAGTAAGATATGATGATGGAGGGTATTAAAATATTTCAGATGAAAGATGATGACAACTTAGCTCACAGTGATAATATTAACAGTGATGAGACATGGCTTGGTTCTGGATACATTGCAAAAGGAGCCAGAACAGGAGCCCCATATGAATTAAATGTAGCATTGTAACAGCAAGAACTCAGTGGTAACTTGATTGTTCTTGCCCTCATGGATTTGCTATCAAACGAGATCAGTATTACTTCCATTCTTGGGTAAGATAGAGTTTTTAGTTGGTGACTACCACTCCCACATAAACAAACCTACAAGTTTTGTAATAATATGGATTGAAGAGACAACATTCTGGAGAAAGAGGAGACCCTTTCATACCCTGTAGTTTATCCATCCCTGGAATTGTTTGTTGTTGTTAGGTGTCATTGAGTCCAGTCCAACTCATATCAACCCTATGTACAACAGAACAAAACACTCCTTGACCCTGCGTCATGCCTGGCACTATTATCAGTGCTTCTCTGCTATTCATAGGGTTTTCAATGGCAGATTGATTTTTGGGAGTGGGTTTCCAGGTCCTTCTCCCTAGCCTACAGCGCCTAGTGTTCCCAGGTAGACTCCCATCTGAGTACTAACCAGGCCAACCCTGCTTAGCTTCCAAGATCTGATGAGATCAGATGCCACAGTGGTTCTAGCTATGGTTTGTGCTTGTATTCAGGTTTGACCCCATAAATACAGCATTAGGTCAAAACCTAATATGAAAAATTTTGAAAAACAAAGCTGCCTTTCCTACAGTTTTTAATACTAAAAGAAGAAAGAGGGGGAAGATCAAGATGAGATAAAGAAGGAAGAGGAGGAGGAGGTAGAGGAGGAACAAGAGGAGAAAAGGAGGAGGAGGAGGAAGAGGAGGAGGAAAAAGACCACCACCACCACCAAGCCAGGCTATCAATTTAAAGATCATTAGAGAGCTATGTCTTAGTTACAAGAGAACAGCAGAGACACATTGAATTTAACCAAAACTGTAGTCCAGCTCAGTTCTTTGTAAGATTAAGGTGTGAATGAATTATCACACACTATCTGTGCAGCAAGGGAAAGCATGAAGCCTCTCTTAAAACACTCAGTTTTATATGCAGTGAAGTTCATTTTTTAAAATCATAACCCAAACCAAAACTATAAAATATAGAAACAGACCTACAAGTGATCCAGATATCAGAGTTTATAGACAAAAACTTTTAAAAAATTCTAGCTAATGTGATCAAGAAACAAGAGAGAAGTATAATTAGATAGATAAAAGGTAGATAATTTCAACAGAAAATTAGAATCTACAAAGAAGAATAAATTAGAAATTGCTTATGGAAAAGTATAATGTTTAAAATTCATGTTTCACAGACAGATTTAACAAGTGGATGACAGAATTAGGTAACTGAAGAACAGGTAAATTGAAAATAACAAAACTAAAGCACAGAACAACAAAATACAAAAAAGAGTAAGAAGCATGTAAAAGAAACTGTAATATGTAATTTTGCAGAAGGGAAACAAGCAGTGAAAGGAACAAAAACAATAATAAATTATGTATAGTCATTTTAAAACTGATGAAAATTATTAATCCCATGACTCAAAAAGCAAAATGAATATAATGAAACAATGATGATTATAAGGTTTATATGGCAACATTAAGGTACCAAGAATACTTAAGACAATCTTAAAGAAGAACAAAGCTGGAGAATTTATAGTCAAACTGAATCCACTCTCAATTATCTATATCCATTTTAAAGCTATAACAATTCAGAAAAGATATTGTTGCAAAGGTAGACATATATACTGAGGGACAGAACTGAAAGGGGAAAGGGGGAGGGAGAAAAGGAAGAGAGAGAAAGAGAGGGGAGAGAGAGAGAGAAAAAAGAGACAGAGATGAGAGAGATTTGACTGTTATATCATATACAAAAATAAATTCCTGGCCGATTACATATATAAATATTAAAAAGTGACAGTTAAAACACTATAATTTCAGAAGAAAACATAGGAGAATATCTTGATGATCTTAAAAGGGATAGAAATCACATAAATAGGGCATAGGGTAGCACTACCCACAAAGCTAAAGGTAGATAAATTTTAATATATTAAAACATTAAGGAATTCTTATTAAAAGACCATTAAGATGGTAAAAAAGCAAGTCACAGGTGGAAGAAAATATTTGTATTGTGTGTATGTGACAAAGGGTTCAAATCCATGAGATGCACTACAAGTCTTTAAGAAGTAGTCAGAAACCTCAACAGAAACAGGGCTAAAGTCTTGAATGGGTAATTTATAAAAGAGAGTTTCTTAATCTTTCTGTGTCTTTCTCAGTCTGTCTGTCTATCTTCATCTCTGTCTGTCTTTGTATGTGTTTCTGTCTCTCATACACACAAATTAAAATCCAAAGTGTGAGCCAGGCACGGTGGCACACACCTGTAATCCCAACACTCAGGAGGCTGAGGTGAGAGGATTGACATGAGATCAAAGCCAGCCTGGGCTACACAGCAAGACTCTATCTTAAACAAATAAATAAGTAAATAGATAAATAAACCCAAAGTGTGCCACTACATACTTACTAAAATAATTAAAATGAAAAAGACAGAAAATGTCACATATTGGTGAGGTTGTAGAGCAAATCTACTGTCATGAACTATAATAAGAATAGAGATTTATAGAAAGTTTTGAGGAAATTTTTTGGTGGCACCTAATAGTACTAAACATACACATAACATACAAGTTTGCATCTGTAGTCCTGAGTATATTTCCAAACATAGATCAATGTTTATGTTTACCAAAATGAATATAAATGATGTCTTCAGCAAAGCTAGTTGTAATAGACCCACACTAGAAACTGTTCTAACATCCATCAGGACAGATTAAAAATCTGTGGCATATTCACACAATTAAATACAATACAGCTATGACATTTATACTCAACAACATGAATGAGGTCATGGATATGATGTTCAGCAAAAGACAGATGCATAAGTATACAGAGAGTGTGATTCAATTTCTCATGTATAAAAACAGCCAAATTAATCTGTGGTGTTAGAAGTCCTTAATAATTTATCTATCATTGCTATTGCTAGTATTTTTTAATTCCTTATATATTATACTACAGGTTTCACAAATATGAAGTTAGAATTACCAGAAATTTTAAATAGAACCACACAGAGTCCCAGATCAAAATTGCCAGTCTAAGGATATATTTTACTTCCCAAACCTGTGATATCTTGGAAGAACACTCTCAGGGTTTATATATAGTATACAATTTACATATACATAAATAGTGTATGTATAAGCATATAGTATATTTTACATATAGACTTATTCATGGTGGATTTACCATTAGCAGCATATAGGGCCCCTAACATGTACTTACATTAAGCAAAACCAACTGATCATATTATGATCACTTAAGCCCTATGTATTTCTGTCCTGATACCTGAAAATGTTAAAACTTTTGACTAAATGTGTCCATTCTCCTGCTCTTGGTTTTGGCTTGACATCAATAGATTCCTTCAACTTAGTAATATCTTTATATCTATTGATAACCTTAAGATATTACAGGAGAAATAGAATACTTTTAAATTTTTTGCTTATTTCTAAATTACTTTCTTCAGAATTTGCTATTCCAAAGTATATGAATTTCTTAATATAATGTCCAGAAGGAATTCCTACATAGAAATCTTAGTAAGGACACTGGTTATCCTTGGTAGAGGCTGTTGGAAAGGGATAGAAATGATCTCCTGGGTGCTGCTTACAGGGGTGTGAGTTTGGTGTTCAGAAAGAGATCTGGACTAGAGATTTAAGTTATATGTCATTTGTATATATGGTATTTATAGCCATCAGCCTGGATAAGATCACTAAGGATATAACTGTGAAAAGAGGAGAGAAGAGGATCAAGGGCCAGAGAAGCTAGAGAAAAGAGAAGCACTCAATAAACAAGAAGGGCAGGGCAAGTGAACTTAAGGGAACATTGTCCTGGAAGGCAAATCAAGTACATCAGGAAGGAGTGCATATCTGCACTTAGACCTAGAAGGATTTTTAGGGCTAACATTCTTTTGTGTCTGTTCCAGATATTCAGCTTAAGAGATCTAGCAAGGAATTTCTTTTCTTTCTTCAGGGTAGAAAAACATCCTTCTATCACTGGCCCTTTCCCTGAACTAATCTCTTCCAGTTTTTACATTGTCAAAACTCTTTGGTGGCACCCTGCATTACCTTTTAAATAGAGAGTGGTAGGACTACCTTAGTAGCAAAGGTGAGAAGATATCCAGTGGTTCTCTTATTAGGAGTAGGAGTATCCCAAGTGTATATACTAAAGATGGAAAGCACTGAGGAAAAATGAGAGGACAGTGGGGTTTTATTTTTGTTTGTTTGGGGGGAGGTTGTTGTTGTTGTTTGTGTGTTTTTTGTTGTCTCTTTGTTTGTTGCGACAGGGTCTTGCTATGTAGCCCAGGTTGGGCTCAAACTCATGACTCTCCTGGCTCAGCCTCCTGAGGGCTGGTACTCAGGAGCATGTGCCATCACACTCAGGAAATACCAGTGTCTTGTGAAATCACATTCCATTAAGACAACTGTGACAGTCCTCACATAATATCAAAATAAGTTTTAGGCAAAGTATGAGAAAATTCTAGAGATGATTTTGATTTCTTCTGGGTGATAGTACTGTAAAGAGCTACAATTCCATAGTGGTAGGCTACTATGGAAGAGTTACTTGAACACAAGTCCTGCAATACCACAATAATTGATCTGGTAAATGAGAAGGCTACTAATTTACTGGGAGAAGGATGTGGCAATCCACTTGCACAACAATCAGCCATTGAAAACCTTTTGAGAGTCGCTATGAGTCAGACACCACTCGATGGCATCTAACAACAACAACTAATTTACTAATGGGTAGGTTGTATACACAGCATGGATACACTGGATGAAGGATGATTCATGCCCCCTGCAGAAAGGAATGGAATAACATAAGATTTCATTATTACTCAGAATGGCATGTGACTTAAAACAGGATTTTTAAAATTTCTGGAACTTTCTATTAATATTCTTGGACCACATTGAAATCAGGTAACTGAAATCTTGGAAAGCAAATATACAGATGGGGAAGAAAAGCAACTGAATTGAAAAGATGTGCAATAAAACTTAATTTTGAAGAATGGACTAGAAGTTCAACAACAGATTTTGTGTTTGAATGCATATGCTAAGTGTTGCTGCTGCAAAATTCAGTTATCCCTTCAGCAATATACTTTCTAGACATTAGAATATTTTATATATGTCTATTTGCAAAAGCGTTTATTAATTAGAGGAGAAATTATATGTCAAGATAGAAATATTGCCGATGTGCTAAAGAAATGACTGAGAACATATACAGGGCAAGTTATGCAGAGAAGCTAAATTTCTTGTGACATTTTCTTTTGCAGCTTATGAGATCACAAATATTAAAAACCACCATAGAACTATGAATTTTTATGATGTCAATGAGAATTTTGATATGAATGAAAAAATTTGGCATTGTTGCCCATTATAATTAAATCAGAAAAATGGCTTAATTATATGGGAAAAAATCATTAAAAGCATAAAGTAAGCAGATCTCAATTAGTACACAGCATGTGTTAATGTCAGACTTGCTATAAAATGTATATCTAGTGTTGCGAAGTTTTGCAGAACCCTGAATTTACATTTTGTGTTGGAAAATTTGCCAGAAATTATTTGCTTTGTGGCAAAATGTTTAAGCAGAGCTAATATAGACACAATAGTTGTTGCCATGAGCTGGTGACTTGAACAGACAGCTGAAAACTTGAAGGAAAATGATGAACAGTGTGGTAACTAACTTTTGTTTCTAAGCCAAGTTACCTGAGTTAGAGCATAGGTGTCCACTCCAAGTCTACTGTGCAAAGAGTCAGTCATGTCTGAAAAGGAATCAACTCATTCTTTTAAGACACTAACTAAAACTGTATGACTCTACCTCATTTCTCCACTATTTCCCTTACTCACACCCCTGTGACAGTTAATCTGCACAAAATTCTGTAATTGACATTGGAATTCCAAATAAAAGACTTAACATTAACACCCTGGCACAGGAGAAAATGTGTGAGTTTCTCATTTGCACATCAAAGTGGTAATAAGTTATGAAAGAAAATTGTGATCATTAATTATTGCTATTCTTAATTTGGAGTTTTATTTTTTAATTTAAAATATTACTAGTATGAATTTTTGCATTATCTCATATACTCACCTCATAATTAATTAAGGAAAATTTTAGTACTTTCTCAGCAGTTTATTTTTTAACAAGTAGCCCAATTCACTCATTTAAGGCACCTCTGGGGTTCCTGTAGGCATCTGAGTTTGTTATGTCTACAAGATATAATATTTTAGTTATTCCTCCCCTTATCCCTAGAGTTTACCTCCAAGAGAAGGAAAAGTTATTGGCAGTCTAGAAGACTGTCAGTCATTAAAGGAAGAGACTCCTCTGGGTTCATTTCTATATATGCAGCACATACTACAGTAGTTACTCAATAAGTGTTTATTAGATAGGTGGATAGAAGGTTGGATGTACTTCAGTTAAAGACAGACATGTACCCAGAACTCTGGAGATGGAAGTTGTATTTAAATCTCATATAAGCTTAGTACCATGGACAATCATTTTCCTTTCCCTTCAATTTCTCCTTCCTGACCCTTCCCTACCTTAGATGCCTATACAACAGCTGAAGTGGTTTATTCTTGGACTCTTGGGAAGAACAAATCTGTGGAAGTGGCACAGGATGGTTCTCGCCTGAATCAGTATGACCTGCTGGGCCATGTTGTTGGAACAGAGATTATCCGGTCTAGTACAGGTATTTACTTATTTTATTAACAAACATTGGTGTAATCTGGATCGTGTGCCAGCCACTGTTCTAAATGCTTATAACATATTTAATTTTCAAAACAATATTGTGACAAAGTACTATTATAATGAGTTAACTGAGTCATATTGAAATTTAATGATTTGGTCTATTTCACAGTTGTGCAATGGCAGAGCCAAAATCTGAACCCAGGCAGATAGGCCCTTAAGTCCCTCTTACCCAGAATGCCCTGCTGCCTCTTGAGGAATGGGGTAGAGGAGAAAATAGAGAAATCATGGTGATGGGATGTTGTTGTTAGGTGTCGTTGAGTTGGTATCCGACTCATAGGGACCCTTGTAGGGTTTTCAATGGCTGAGTGCTTCGGGATTGCCTTGGGAGTGGATTGCCAGGCCCTTCTCCCATTTTTGGGGGGTGCTGGGAGTTGAACTCAGGACCTCAAGACTGCAGTGCAGTGCTCTACCCACTGAGCTAAATCCCAGTGCAGTGATGGGATAGGCGAGCTTTGATCCTAAAGGTTTGAGTAAGACATTTGCTAAACTCAGCCGATGCTGAGGTAGCAACTTAATATCTGTAGCAGACGTCAAGCACATAGCTAGTAAGTGCAGAGCATGCCATGGAATTATTTTCTTAAGTGGATCATCTATCTCAGAATAAACATTTTTTGACAAAACCTGCCAAGTTTTCTCAACAGTCAATTCTTGGATGTTAAAGAAATGGAACTAGAAATTTATTATGTATCCTTAAGTTTTGTCTATTTGTAAACAAGTTCCAGGAGGCCAAGGAAGAAAGTACCCTGAAATCCCAACTAACTTTGATATAATAAGAATGGAAACTTACATGAAATAAAATAATTCATCACACACACAAGAAACCCTTAAAGTATTTGACAACATCAAATATATTCTAGGGCCCACATATTACATGATATTTTTGCTGTTAAAGGATGGGAACGTTCAACATTAATTTTCAATCAACAACACTTATCTCTGTAAATCCATAATTATCAATGAAGTAGTGTACTCTTGTCCTTTGTTTTATTATCTGAACATATGCTATTATTTCATGATGTAACACCATGTCATCCTGTCTCCTGCTTTCCTTCCACCCCAGGTCGAGGGGAGGGCACCCGACAAAGGTATCATTTGAAGGACAAAAAGGATTTAGAAATCTAGAATTAAGTATGAGGAAAGGTTGTTCTTAACAAAGGCTAGGGGGGTACAGAGAGCATGACCCAATGTTATACAGCTCAACATAGCACAGCACAAAACAGCAAGGGACAGGGTAGCCAGTGAGGCCTTTATCAAGGGCCCGCCCCTGGCTATTAGGAGCTCCACCCCTGCCTCAGGTTACTCTTCTCACTTCCCTGGGTACCTCCTCAGTACTACACACTGGCATCAACTTTTCAGATCAGTCTTGGCTATCCAAGTAGCCTCAGATCCCATTTCATTTCATTAAACCAGTGTTTCATTTTTATCACACAGACAATACACATTTATGATAGGAAATTAAAAATACACGGAGGAGCCAAAATTGGCAATTCAAATCTAGTCAACTCTTTGTATCTATGGGTTCTGTATCCACAGA
This sequence comes from Pedetes capensis, assembly GCA_007922755.1. Taxonomy (NCBI): domain Eukaryota; kingdom Metazoa; phylum Chordata; class Mammalia; order Rodentia; family Pedetidae; genus Pedetes; species Pedetes capensis. The sequence continues at coordinate 56,670 of VMDO01012777.1, forward strand.
TTCAACCAAGTGCATATGAAGAATATTTTTAATTGCATGTGTACTAAACACGTACAGACTTTTCTCTGTCATTGTTCCCTAAACAATATAATGTAGTAATTATTTACATAGCATTTACTTGTATCAGATGTTATAAGTAATTTAGAGATAAGTTAAAATTGGGAGAGGATGTACAGAGGTTCTGTGGGACAAATATGTCTTTTCACTTCACTTTCTAGAAAAACTTCCTTAGAAGATTTCAGTTCATTAACTGGTATTATACATTTCTATATATAAGAAGGGGCTGGGATTTAGCTCAGTGGGTAGAGCGCTGCGCTGCAGTCTCTGAGGTCCCGAGTTCAATTCCCAGCACCGCAAAAATGGGAGAAGGGCCTGGCAATCCACTCCCAAGGCAATCCCGAAACAGTCAGCCATTGAAAACCCTATGAGGGTCGCTATGAGTCAGATACCGACTCCACGGCACACAACAACAACAACAACATATATAAGAAGATTCCCTTTGCATTTTTGTACAAATGTTTTTTATACAAATGGAACTATATACATGGATATTGTTTTTATTTAATTTTATCTTATAAACATGTTTTCATGTCACTCATTATACAGGAGCCAAATGATATACAGAAAATTTAGTAGCAGCACATTAACAATTAGAATGAAGACACTTATTGTTACCTGTTTTGTCTACTTATAAAAAGTAACAAATAAAATAAATGCCCTTCAGGGCCAGAGAACTCTTGACAATGATATGATATGTGTTGTTAGTGGGAAGCCTAGCATTTTGTTGTGGAACTCAGCAAAATAATATTTTCATATTTAATGTTCTCATGTAGGTGGATCATAATCTATTTAATCAATTATCTATATTCTGTGTTTTGATGCTGTAAACAATACTTAGAAGACTCTCCTTTTCCATATAGCATTTTGCCCCTGTGTAATTATCTGCCCAGGAAACAGACAGAATATTGAGATTGCTATTTCAGAATGCAGACACATTTTTAAAATTAATACATATTGACAGACTGTGGTTCTGAAAGGTTAAACAATTCACACTCCTATCATCACTGCATGAGCATACCAGTTCCCCTTACTCTTGTCAACACTGGTTTTATGGATGGAATTATGTTTCCCCAAATGATATATTGAAGCTTTAACCCTAGTACCTCAGTATGTGACCTTATTTGGAAATAGCATCGTTGTTACAGGTGTAATTAGTGAAGATGAGGTCATAATGCAGTAAGGTGGGCCCCTAATCTAATCTGACTGATGTCCTTGTGGAAAGGATAAATGTGGACACACAAACACACATGCACAATGAAAGCGAGAGAGAGACAGAGAGACAGAGACAGAGAAGACACTAGGTGAATGTGAAAGTAGCAGTTGGGTAGATGTTTCTGTAAGCCAAGAAATGCCAAAGATTGCTAGGAAAGAAATTGAACTAGTGAGACACACAGAAGAATTCCCTTGCAGATTTAGATGGAGCCTTGCCCTGCTGAAACCTCCATTTCAGACTGCTAGCCACCAGACATGAAAAGTGATAAATGTGTTTTCTTTTAACCCATCCAATTTCTGGTACTTTGTTATGGCAGCCCTAGCAAACTAATGCAACAGAATAGTGTCATATTTATTTTCCTACTGATGATCAAACTAATGTATGATCATGGTGATGAAATTAATACTGATCAATTTTTGAGCATGTAATATGTGTCAAGCACTGCCATAAGGACATGCATTAACTCACTTGGGCCTTTAACAATACTCTGAGGTGGTCATTATTATTATCCCATGTTTACAGATAGGGAAATCATGGGGATCTGACATACTAAGAAAAGAAATAGCAGTAGTAGCACAGTTATAGAAGGAACCACTGGAAGTAAAACATAAATGGCTACATCCTTTATCCTGTCTGGTCCATTACCCCCCTGACTTCTCCTCTCTTCCACTAGGTTCGTTCAAAGTCTTAAAAGATGGATATAGTAGTTACCTATAGCTCCTGTTCTATCAACCGTTCTATCTCCTATCTCTATCTCCTTCTTGCTTCCTATGTCTACGATCTAAAATTTTGTTTTTCACTCTCAAAACAGATCAAAATGTACAGTTAGTTCTTGTGTTAGGCAGACTAATGGCCCTCCAAAGATGTCCACATCCTAATCCCAGAACCTGCAAACATGGCAGGAGGAGATTAAGCTCACAGATAGAATCAGGGTACTTTATCAGCTGATTTCAAAATAGATTTTCCTGAATGATCCAGATAGGCCCAATGTAATCAGAAAGGTTCCCCATGAACGACAGGCAGGAAGACCATAGTCAGAGAGGAAATAATTAGAAGGCACTTGCTGCTGGCTTTAAAGAAGAAAAATGGGGCTTTTCTCTCTTGAGATGTCTGTATCCATGTCTTGGATGGGTACTATTATTCCTTTCTTAAGCATCATTTTTTTCCCTCTCCAAATGTCCATGCTTAAATCTAAAGTATGTGCTGTCTCTTATCCATAATTAATAAACCCTGTAGCTTTGTTTCAAAAAAGAAAAGGAAGAAGAGGAAAAACAGGGCCACAAGCCAAGAAATGAAGGTGACTTCTTCCCTATAACTACTATAAATAATGTAGCACAGCCAAAAATGTATACATGTATCAAAACAGCACATTACCCCATTAATATGTACAATTTTATGCTTTATGGATCATTTAAATTTTTAATAAAAAGCATTGACTTTAGCACATTGAATCCCATTTAAGACTCCTGATATCCAGAAGTATAAGAGCACAAACTTGTTGAATTACCAGTAGGAAATAGTGTCATACTCATAATTAAGCCATCACTACCTTCTCTATAGATTGATTTTTAAAGTTGAAAACCAGCAAGGAGCATTTGTGTTAGGATGAATGTATAAATATTGTCCTTTGTTGGGATCACATTTCTTCCCTACCTATCCATCATCCACTTAAATTTGTCTATAAAAAGCCCATTCAATGTCTTTTGGGAAAAGGCCTTCCAGCTGGTTTTCTTAAGGCCAGTTCCACTACAGTCATTGTGCCTATGGAAGTAGGGACAGAGACGTGCAGAGAAGGGCTGTGGATGTTCCTGGATGTTTCTTGGGTGGCAGGTGAGCCCTGGCTCTCTGTTCAATTCTAGAAGAGCAGTTTCGTGTTTGCAGCAGGATCCCTCCAGCTTTCTGATTCACTGGGCTCCAACCTGGGCTTGGGGTCAGTGCCTGGCTGCCAGCCAGGTGCAGTGAGGAGGAACTGTGACTATAGCCTGCACAGACCATCAGTTAGCAACCCCATTTTCTGCCCCTTTCCTGAGATCCCCCTACTGTCCCTGCGGCCTGCAGATCTGGGTGTCTGGGTACCACCAGCGGGGGCTCCCCAGCAAACAGCGCCCCATCTGCTTCCCCTCCAAGCTGAGGTGGCTTCTTCCAGGGTGCTTCTGCCCTCAGCCCATGGCTGCGTGGAGCTCAGTCCCCTGCTGGGGCCTGTCCTGCTGGCCTCTTTCTTCTGAGGTCACACTCTACTGTCTTCACTGGCACTTGGTGGACGCTAAAGAGGAAGTAAAGATAAATGTGTATGCTCAGTCTGCTATCATGAACAGGAAGTCTTTTTCACGTTTTACCTATTTCACTACTTTGGTTACTCCCATTTTTTAAAATTTATATCTCAAATACATCTGGATTTGGTTTGGTTTACACTATGAAGTAAGATTTCCTATTGTATCAGGATCTATTAATAGAATAATTTAGTCTTTGTTCATTGATTTGGCATGCTGCTTTTATCACATACTAAGTCCACATGCACACAAACACACACTTAGGTTTGTGTCTGGATTTATTATTTTCATCCATTGTTGCTTATATTCTGTACCTGTACAAGTTGTTTTAATTAAAGTAGATAAATATTTTCAAACTAGTTTTGAAATTAACATGCATAATATATATGCCATGCTGTTGTTGTTGTTGTTAGGTGCCGTCGAGTCGAGTCTGACTCATAGCGACCCTATGTACAGCAGATAGAAACACTTGCCAATTCTGTTCCAGGCAAACCATCTTATTTATGTTTAAGCCCATTGTTGCAGACACTGTGTCAATCCATCTGGTGGAGGGTTTTCCTCTTTTCCGTTGACCTGCCACTCTTCCAAACATGATGTCCTTCTCCAGGGATTGTTCTCTCCTGACTACATGTCCGAAATATGTAAGACGCAGTCTGGCCATTTTTGCTTCCAAGGAGCACTC
>VMDO01012778.1:0-33019 GCA_007922755.1 Pedetes capensis
GATGAGGGAAATGGAGTAAAACCCCAGGGTGCTCAACGTGATGATGTGACAGGACTCAAAATGAGGAGAAACAACTGTAAACATCCATTAATAATTGGAACATGGAATGTACGTAGTATGAATCTAGGCAAGTTAGAAATTGTTAAAAGAGAAATGGATCGCATAAACATTGACATTCTAGGCATCAGTGAGCTAAAATATGAGGGTTACTATGAGTCGAATTCCGACTCGGTGGCACCTAACAACAACAACAATAATATAGGGTCATTATGAGTCAGACCAGACTCCACAGCACCTAACAACCACAACAACAAGATCTATATCTTGTTTCTCAGTTTGACTCTGTAGAACATTCCTGGGAATAACTTTTACTTATCACATGTTAATTAATGAATTAACATAAGTAAGTGTAAAAACAAATCTTCAACTATTCTCAGAGATTAATAACTTTTAAATGTCTGGAATGGATATGCTGAATCCTTATAGTCATTAGGGTCCATACTATGCATGTTTAAATCTCAAAGAATAAAGCCAGTTGTAACCACACTACATGCTACTATCCTCTGAGGATGATTTCCCTCACTGAGGGAATCCAGATTATAGTGGTCGGTGTGGTTGAGCACTGCCCTGATCCTTGATCAAATTTTCAGGATGAGGAATATATTCCCCAGCTTTTGTGAATATTGATGACTTGTGACTCTCAACTGATTCCTTCTCTGGGAATTACCTTGAACCAGAGATAGGCATTTGCCAAGTTTATCCTATCCCCAATGCCAGTTCACATTCCATGATTGGTTGATAAAGGGTACAAAGGCTTTCTTGTCTTCAGGATATACAACTCTGGAAGGCCATTTTAGCTCCAAAGCTTTTATGAGCAAATCTTAGCCTCTCAGAATTTGGGTTCAGGAGAAGACTTGGAGTGATTCCTTAGAGCTAAAAGATTCCTTTTCATAGTATATGAACTAGGCTGACTTTCATGATCATAGGACTCCCAGGTCCATTGGTTATATTGCTGCAGTCGCCAAGCAATATTGAGTCATTTCCTTTCCTGTCATGCTTAGTAACTTAACTTGGAATTTGGGAAAGGAAGTAGTAATAAAAAGAGGAGGGAATGAAGGAAATAGAGATAAGGAAGAGAAGGGAAATAGAAGGTTGAGAATATGCTGCTACTTTTTGCTGCTCTAATTACATTTTAACCTTCCTTTACTAATGCACACATTTCTTAAGATCTGTCCCTCTGTTTCTTCCATCTTTCTCTCCACTCCCTTGTATACACCTCTCTTTAAGCTTCCAGGAAATAGTTGTAGTAGAATACAGTGGGATGCTGGGTACTGGAAAGAACCCTGTTTATAATCAAGGGCTCTGAATATACATCCCAGCTCTGCTACTTACTGTAAATGGATTTTCATGTAATATAATAAAATCTGAGCCACATTGGCAGTGAGTGCAGATGAGACACTTTCAGTGGAAATGAATAGAATTTAAGCTGTCTTATGGCACCTTCATTCAAACCCAGGTAAGTTCCTTTTATTTATCAAACTCCAAGCCAAAGAAGTAAAATACTTATTATGCTCCCTTTTTCCTGCTTAATTTCTTCTGACTCTCCTTTTCCAATAAACTGCATTTCTTACCTTTTTTGAAGTAGTTTAAACATTTTCCCCTCTACAGTTCTATTTTCCTAAAATGATGACCATTTCTGCAAATGAATCTCAAATACTCATTTTATCTGTTAATATATGTTAGTTAATATATGCCCTTGAGCAGATATATCTTCTGGACAAAATTTCATGAAAGCTTAATTTGCTATGAATTGATCATTGCCTATTGTCTTAAGATCTCAATGTTGTTTTTTGTTGTGATGATATGACAAATATGAATTATGTTGTCCACTTCCTCTAAATCAGGTTAACTGACCCAGAGCTTCAGTAGGATTTCTGAATGTCAACTTTTCAAGTTGCTTAGCCATTTTTCTTTTCTAAGATGATCCAGTTATTCTCACCAGTTCAGAACATGAATAATCTTTCTCTTCTGGTACTTGGGCATGGGCTCTCATCTCTTTTGAATAATTGTAATCGAGAAAAGAAACTCAGTTGATGGCTTGATTTACTATTTAAAAGCAATCATGTGATTATCCATTCACCTGTCTGTTAAAATGTAGCCCCAAATACATAGTTAAATCAGTCTTCTAGAATCACAGATTAATTTTAGGAACACTGTCACCTGGTGGTTAATTAGAGTTATTGCACTTGCCTTTCCCTCAGGCTGTTTCAATGTTCCTGTCTATAGGAGAAATGAATCAGCCTCTAAGAAATTAAACAGCACATCTTAATTTACCAAAAGTAGTTCAGAGTCAGAACCTCATAAACCCTTCTTATTGTCCCATGAGACTTTAAGGCTTTGTGACCTAAGATCATTTGTCATTCTGAGAAGTTCAACTTTGTGTTCTCAGATCCTTCATCCTTGTCCTCCAGCGTTCCATCACATGCCTTTGTAACTTGCAGAAACTTGAAGGAATCTTGGCAATATTTCTAAATGATAAAACCATCTCTCTGCTACTGTACCATTTGATGGTCTGTGAAAAATAGGGCATAGACTCTATAAGAACCATAGGCATACTGTGTCCCCATAGAAACTCTGTCTGCAGAGACAATGCTCCCCTCTCTGTACTGAAATGAGCCATGGAATGCCTGACTAGAGGGAGAACAGAAAGGAATTTGTTGTCTCTTGGTGTATCTTTACCATTCTGTCCAGTGCAGGAACTATGAGAAGCATTATGAATCTAAACATAGGCTTCATATTGCCATAATGTATTGATTTGAATATGCCTTTATGGAGGAAAATAAAGTCCTATACACTGATAATGAATTATTTCAGCAGGATGCATCTCTTTGGCAGTTAGCTAGATTATTTGATCAATGAAGATATAGTAAATGCAAACATAACAGACCTAAAGTTGTTCACCTTTAGAGGTGAAGACCTAAAGTTGAAATTTTAAAGTCAAGATTTAGTCTGTATGCTGAGAGATTTAGTTATGGCATGAAAAATAATAATTTGCCATCTTTGTTGATGTCAGGATGAAGGACTCCAGGTTGGCCCCAGAACCCTCAGTCCACCAGTTGGTAAAGAGTCATGTCTAGTGTCAGACTGAATATCCTGTGATCTTGTATACTTCTGATCAAATATGTTTGAATGTGAACAATTACTCTTTCAAAATTGGTCATTTGTATCAGGAACCATGCTTGCCATGGTGCATTATAGTTACCCATTAGTATAATTTACTTGGTAAAAGTCATGACAGTACAACTTCCTTTGAATCTTCAAGCCTGGAAAAGATCCAGAAGCCATTGCTACCTTCCACAGCAGAGGAAATATGAGCAGATTCCTTATAAGGCAAGCTTTCCAGCACTCTATAGACTCTCTTGATAATGTATACAATATATACATATGTTATATATGCATATGTAATGCTCAATGTGCATTTTTTTAGTTACCATGCAAACAGCTGGATCATTATCATAATTAGAAAAGTCTCAAGTGAGCCAGGTGTGGTGGCACAGGCCTATAATCCCAGTGACTCAGGAGGTGGAGGGAAGAGGATCCCAAGTTTGAAGCCAGGGGCTTGTATAAGCCTGTATAACTCAGTGAGATTTTCTTAAAAAAAAAAAAAGCGAAAAATGGACTGAGGGTTGTGGCTTCGTGGTAGAGCACTTGCAAAACCATGTGTGAGGCCCTGACTTCAACCCTCCAGTGGGGGAAAAAAAAAAACTTTAGTGGATTCTCATTGAAAATGGCTCAACAACAACCATGAATACATTGTCGTGGCTACCATTTGCCAAAGAATTCCCAAGTCTTAACCCAAGCCAAAATGATAGGAGGAGAAGGAGAAGATGAAGAAGAAGCAGCAGCAATTGCATTAGTTAAAACTTTGCATTCAGAATCATTACTCTAGGATATCTTTTTGGCACTGCATGAAATTAAATAAAAACTTAAAACTATGGAGTTTTCTATAATCAAATAAGTTCCTCTGGGAGTGTTTCATCTTTTCTTTGTGAGTCCTTCTTACTGATCACTCTACCTGCTGAGACTTTCAGGTGGAACCCACAGCACCACTCTGACCATTGCTCCAAGAATCCAGGCACATGTTGTAGTGCCATGGTGTTTGTCTGAGAACAATCTCTGAGAAAGACATTGCTAAGAGGTTGCATCCTTTAGCACAGAGACTAATTGAATCCACTTTTAGAAAACTGCTTAAAGTAGAATTTTTGCCTATTTATGAATATTGCATTCATATTATTTCCCTAATATTATTTGAAATAGCAGATGAGTGTCAAATGATATGACTAAAAAAATAATAAAATCCACAAGTGACTGAGAAACACTGAAGGACATGAATTAAATTTCATTTGTCCTTGAATTTACCACAATGACTAATCCAGAGTAGGAACTCAGTAAATGTCTGTTGAATGACTAACAGCCATGTAATTTTTAGCCTGTGACTTATTAATTATTTGCCAGCCCTCTTTAGGCTCTACAATTTTGCTACTCAAAGTGTGCTCCTTGGTCATTACTTGAGAGCTTACTGTTGTTGTTGTTGTTAGGTGCCGTGGACTCAGTATCTGATTCATAGCAACCCTACGTACAGCAGATGAGACACTATTGTCAGGGCTTCTCTGCTATTCATAGGGTTTGCAATGGCTGATTGTTTTTTGGGAGTGGGTTGCCAAGTCCTTCTCCTAAGCCTACAGCACCTAGTGTTCCCAGGGTGGTCTCCCATCCAAGTACTAACCAGGCCTGACCCTGCTTAAGTTCTGAGATCTGATGGGATTGGACACTACAGTGGTATGGCTGCAGGCTGAGAGCTTACTAGGAACGTGGAATCTCAGGACCTGCTACTGACCTACTGCAAATGCCCCAACTGATTTCTGTGAAAAGCATTGCTTCTTTATATGTCCTATTCCTATATTAAAATGGTCATGCTTTGTTTTCTGCAGCTCTTGCTCTACAAATGCATTATCTTAGTTCCTGTAAGATTCTTATTTTTTAAAGGGCTGAAAAGACCTGTTTATATTCATTGCCATCAGGCAAAAATGTAATCTCCCCATTTTTGTGAATTTTCATTTTCCTTTGATGAGGACATCTTATCTAGATTAATATCAGCTTCATCTTCTCTAACACAAAGTACAATGGTCTCCGCTCTAGACTGTAGAATATTTCAGGAGTATTCAAAATTATTCTGTCCTGATTCACCCTCTACTGAAGATCAATCAATAAGAAGAATAAATTGATTAGCTGAAGCACTCAAAAAAATCAATTTAAACCTTGCCTTATTTTTTTCCAGTGTAGAAGACTACTTTGACTGTTTTTCCAAGGATATTTATATCACATATAACTTAACTGGAAGGATGAAGGTAATGTAACTAGTCTAGGTAGTCTCCACATAGCTAAAGCTTTATATTTTTGTCTTATTAGTCTTATTATTGCCAAAAGAAATGATTAGCACTTGGTTTTTTTACATAATGAAACACCCTTAGTACATTTTAGTTAATTATAATCAAAATCTATAAATGGTTGTAGTGAGTTGAGTGATAATACTTGCCCTCCAAAAGTCCACTTGGATCCTCAAATGTAACTTTATTTGGAAAAAAGGTTTTGTCTGATGTAATTAAGATAGGGATCTCAAAATGGGATCTCCCAGGATTAGGGTGAGCCCTAAATCTAATGACAAATATTCCTATGGGTGACAGAAAAAGAGAAGGCAGAGAAGGATAAAAGAAAAAGAAGGTCATGTGAAGAAGGAAGACTGGAGAGACGTATCTGTAAGCAAAGAAACACCAAGGACTAACAGCAGCTATCTGAAGATGGAAGACACAATGAAAGATTCTTCCCTACAACCTTTAGAGCTTCATCAACCACCTTGATTTTGGAATTCTGGTCTCCAAATCCTTGAGAAAATAAATTTCTGTTGTTTTAAGTCACTAAGTTTGTGGTAATTTGTTATAGATGCCCCTAAGAGACTAATGAGCCAAAAACATCCATCATTTGATCATAACATGCTTACTTACTTCATATGTAGTCTTCTGATGCTGTTTCTGCAAGTATAGAGGCACATGAAGGCAAGATACATACACAAATGGATAAAGATTGAGGAAGCCACAAAAAACAGGCAAATGAACAAGAAGAGATGAACCTGCCTAAAATGAGAATATTGGTGGAAAGAGGAAAGTAAGATTTTAAAATAACTTTCAAAATTGTAAAGGCAGAGGTTTAAGAGAAACAATGATCTGCAATAGATGTGCTAATAAAGTGCCACAACCTTTGATTTATGACAGTTTCAGTATGCAAGCAAATTAATATATTTAAGTCAATAATGTTTAATGTAGGTGCTTTGAAGTCCCTAGAGTGCTAACACTTGGTTCTGCTGTTTTATCTGCTCTGAACTCTGTGAGTATGTTTAGGGGGCCATGTGCATGTATATGTGTGTTGAAGAGATAGATTTTGAAGTGCACTGCTATTTTCTAGGAAGGGTGTATTATACTATACTACAGCCAATGTATGGGTAGGGAAATAGTCATTGGTCTGGTGGAATGAAAACCTGTGTGATTTGTTGTACACATGCCCCATTCCCCTGCCAATGTTTCTTGATCCAGCAGAGTATTAAAATTATTGATGGGTGTGTGAAAGAAATGGGTGGTTTTAAAATAGTTTTCTCCATCTTTGTCATTAATGTGGGTGTTGCCACCTTGTAACCCCACAAATCAATATCCAAATTCAGTGACAAACTTTTTCAGAAACATAACTCATTAAGCTTTAGTGCTGCTCAAGACAAAGACCTTGCTGATGTGAGGCCATCAAGCACCAATATTGACTCCCTAGGACATTTTTAAGGCTATTTATATCACAATAAAGGCACTTTATTAGCCTCATCAATCAAGAGAGTGCAAATTTCACCCTGAAATCAGTCTGCCTGAGCCTGTGGAACAAGGAAGGGTGAGAAATTATGGATACATTATCTTCACTCTCATTTGAAACTTCCTAAATGAAACAATGGACAAGCACAGTTTATTGCTTATAAAATAAATGGAGGTACTACTAATGTAATAATGAAGGTTTAGGCTTCTACTTGTTTTTACCTTACTTGACAGGGAGTTGGTGGCCAGCCAGCAGAGTGGTTCTTGGTTTCCATAGTTAAAGAAACAATACATCTGTCATTTGACCAAGATGAATGTACGGCCATGCAGGGGGGCTGCACCCAGGTTGTAGCACAGAATTAGACTAGTGATTCCTGACATCCATGTCTTGGCATGTAATACCATCTTAAACTGGGTGAGGGAAATGCTATCCCATAGTAGTTAATAGTTCAATCTCCAAAGTCAGACAAGATTATGTTCAGACTCCATCAGACCTCTTTGAGCTAAAGTCTTTCCATCTGAAAAACAGGAAACCTACCCCATAGCACTGTGCTGAAAAAAATTAATAAAGATAGTGATTTGTATGTAGTAAATCACTCACTGAATGCCCTTTTACAGTTATTAGTTTTTAACAGGTTTTCCCTTCAAGTTGGATATCTATGACTAACATGAAAAGAAATATTGATGGTTATATTTGTTAGATTTAGAGCACTGATTTTTGTGTCAGAGTTAGATCTGATTCTTCCCTCTACCACTTATGCACTGAGTTTTCTAGTAATAAATTTACTTCCTCTGAGTTTTGGTTCCCTAAGTTATAAATTCCCTAAGTTATAATTGGAAACTGCCTTGAAGAAATTGGTGAAACACAAGGCTACAGGAATTGATGGAATACCAATAGAGATGTTGCAACAGACAGATGCAGCACTGGAGGTGCTAAAATGTTTATGCCAAAATATCTAGAAAACAGCTACCTGGCCAACTGACTGGAAGAGATCCATATTTGTGCCTATTCCCAAGAAAGGAGATCCAACCGAATGTGGAAACTATTGAACAACATCAGTAATATCACACACAAGCAAAATTTTACTAAAGATCATTTAAAAGTGACTGCAGCAATATATAGAAAAGGAAGTTCCAGAAAATCAAGCTAGATTCAGAAGAAGGCAGGGAACCAGGGACATCATTGCTGATGTCAGATACATATTAGCTGAAAGCAGAGAATATCAGAAAGATGTCTATCTATGTTTTATTGACTATGCAAAGGCATTTGACTGTGTGGATCATAAAAAATTATGGATAACACTTTGAAGAATGGAAACACCAGAGCATCTAATTGTATTCATGAGGAATCTGTACATGAACCAGGAGGCAGTTGTTCTAACAGAACAAACACTTCCTGGTTTAAAGTTGAGAAAGGTGTTTGTCAGGGTTGTATCCTTTCACTATATCTCTTCAATTTCTATGCTGACCAAATAATCTGAGAAGATTGACTCTGTGAAGAAGAACACAGCATCAGAATTGGTGGAAGATTCATTAACAACCTGCAATATGCAGATGACACAACTCTGCTGAGAGTGAAGAAGATTTGAAACATTTATTGACAAAGATCAAAGGACATAGCCTTCAGTATGGATTGCAATTAAACATCAACAAAACAAAAATCCTTACAACTGGGTCCCTATGCAACTTCATGATAAATGGAGAAAAGATTGAGATTGTGCATGAGTTTCCTTTACTTAGTTCTACATTCAATACCTATGGAAGCAGCAATGAAGAAATGAAAAGGCACACTGCTTCAGTTAAAGCTGTGGCAAAAGAACTCTTTAAAGTATTGAAAAGTAAAGATGTCACACTGAAGACAAAGGTGCACCTGACTCATGCCATGGTATTTTCAGTTGCATCATATGATTTTAAAGCTGGAGATTGCATAGGTGAGACAAGAGAAGAATTGATGCTTTTGAATTATGGTGCTGGATGTATATTGAATATACCATGGGCTGCCAAAAGAACCAACAGATCTGTCCTAGAAGAGGTACAACCAGAGTGCTCCTGGGAAGCAAGGATAGCTAGACTATGTCTTACATATTTTGGACATGTAGTCAGGAGGGACCAATCCCTGGAGAAGGACATCATGTTTGGGAGAATGGCAGGTCAATGAAAAAAAGGAAAATCCTCCAATAGATGGATTCACACAATGTTTACAACAATGGGCTTAAACATAAATAAGATTGTGTGCTTGGCACATAATGTGGGAGTGTTTCCATCTGCTGTACATAGGGTCACTATGAGTTGAACCTGACTCCCCAGCACCTAACAACAAACAACAACTTATAAATCATTATTGACAAAAGAATGCCACCCCTTGAAGTTGTTCTACAGACCAAATGAAAAATTCATGTTGGTAATGCATGTTAAGTGCTTTCTAGATGCCTACAATGCCTCATACCCTATAAACAGTACCTCTAGAACATTGTTATATAATTATTAAGAGCCCGACAAGATTTTATATAGAAATATCAATATCTAGGTCTAACACACTTTAATTTCGTAGATTTTATACATTTATTCAACGAATGTTCATTGAGTACTTCTTCTAGCATCTATCTACTAGGGTACAGTGAAGATTGTTGTTGTTGAGTGCCGTCAAGTTGGCATCCCACTCATATTGACCCTACGTACAACAGGCAAAACACTATTATCAGTGCTTCTCTGCTATTCATAGGATTTTCAGTGGCTGATTGCGTTTTGGGAGTGGGTTGCCCGGTCCTTCTCCCAAGCCTACAGCACTTGGTGTTCCCAGGCGGTCTCCCATCCACGTACTAACCAGGCCCGACCCTGCTTAGCTTCTGAGATCTGACAGGATCAGATGCCACAGGGCTACGGCTGCAGGCACAGTGAAGATTAGGGACAACAAATCATTGGTTCCTTGATCTTATGATAAAGATGAGGAAGAGGGACATGTATCATTATCAAGGAACTAAAACAGGTGATATGAAAGAAAATGATAGGGGATAAGGAGAGACCCCTTTCAAATGATGGGACTTGAACTAGGAAAGAGCAACCATGCAAATATGAAGAGTGATAAAAGGGTGTATCTTTAAAATCCTTGTTACCTCAAGTACACTGAATGCATCCTGAGTGGCTGAAGAACAATGAATGTTCATTAGAGCAAGACTGACTGAAAGTAGAGAACTTGAAGAAGGGAGAAAGGGAATTGATGAAAATTGGGGAAGCAAAGTATTTACACAAATATGATCCATATCTAGGTATATAACTTCTAGATATATAACACACACATCACACATATGTATATTATACACACACACACACACACACACACACACATATATATACTCGGTATGTATATGATTTTTCTAATTTAAATGGAAGATCCTGTAACTATAAATAAAAACTCCAGTTTCTGTACTTCACTAAAAATTACATTAACAGAATGCTTTAAAAGGATAGCAAGAGCTGGGTGTGTTGGTGCATGCCTGTAATCCCAGCAGCTCGGGAGGCGGAGGCAGGAGGATTGCAAGTTCAAGACCAGAGGCAGTCTGTGTAATTTAGTGAGACCCTGTCTCAAAAAAAGTTAAAAAAAAAAAAAGGGCTGGGATGCAGCTCAGTGGTCACTTGCAAAGCATGCAATCGTGAGGTCCTTTGTTCAACCCCCAGGACCGCAAGAAAAAAAAAAAAAAGGATAGCAAGAATAAAATGTCAAAGCCAGACACCCTTGCAACTCCCTACAATCCCAGCTACTTGGGAGGCAGAGGCAGGAAGATCACATGTTCATTCGAGGACAGTGAGGACAGAGCCAACCTGTGAACTAAGGGAGACCCTGTCTCAAAATAAAGCATAAAAAAGGGGGCAGTGGGGGTAGGTCAGTTGTGGAGCACCTGCCTCTCATGTGTCAAGGTCTGAGTTCAAACCCAAATACTTAAAAAATAGGAATAAATTGTCAGAATAAGATTAAATTACTTTGATTCCTATCAATACCTTCAAAGGGATACCCTTGTTTAAATTATATTTACAACATACTCATGTGACAATATAAAGTTACAAGTATCTCTCATTGCAACTCTGAGGCATTATCTTTAAAATATTTACATTCATAGTCCAGGTCTTTTGTATTGAGTACTTATTATTGCTTATTACAATCAGGCATTAGAAAACTGAGCTATATTTGAAAGGACAAACCATCTGCTTAAGAATTTTTGACATCCACATTTCTACATATATAGCTGAGCTTTAATTAACTGATGCTTTTCATTCATATTCTTATAATCTTGCCTCTTATATACTAACTTACCCCCCAACTAATAGGACTCGTGGTCAGTCAGATCACCTTCCAAAGGATTCCAGAAGACACATAAGGGAGAAACATAATGAAGGATAAGGGAAGGAAAGGCACATGTATGAAGTAAAAGAAGGAAGTCAGCTAGGTAGGGCAACCATGAAATAAGCTAGAAAGCATAGCTTTTAACACAATTACCCAGAACATTTGTCTCCTTAAAACATTTCCCTTGAAAGTACTATGAATGTTTCTTGATATGCTTGGGAAAGCTTGCCATCTTTTTGTTTGGACTCTGTAGTAAAAGAATATTGGGTTGATGTTTCCTGAGTTGTCATTTAGAATATAATAAATATTGAAAGTGGGATTGATAACACAATCTAATCACCCTCCAGATGAACACAGGGAATCCAGAGTCCAGTGCATTCTTAAGGCTTTACTTTCCCAGTGAACTGACCTCCACAAAGAGATGACACATCCCAGAAGGGTTAGAAGTACCCCCAAAGCCATTCAGGCAGAACAAGTAGCATTTCCACAGAAACATTGCATATGCTCATGTGTACATATAACCACGTGGCATTCATCCTTCCAGTGACCGAGCCAAATGATGTAATTTGTTCTGTGCCACTAGAAGCAGGTCTTGCTGCATTAACACCATGTCTTTCTAGCAGGATCATAGAAAAGGGGGGTTTGCTTCCTTTCGGGAATGTGCTTTTCTACTGGGTCCTTGCCAAAGGTCACATGGAAAATGTTTTGAGACGACTGGGCCATACTCTTAATATACTGCTTTGTGGTTTGTGGCGAGAGTTCCTTTTCTTGTAAATAAAATCTAATATATCAAAGACCTACTTACTTTGGGAGAGGGGGATGCTATTTACCCAAGGTAGGAAATTGGCAGTGTATTATCAGAGGGTATTTTCTGAGCAAATATTCAATCAGAATCTCTCCTATTTGTCTTCTTTGGCCTGAGGATGTTCTATGAAGTGCAATGCAGTGCCGCTTTTATGTTCATGATTTACCCAGAGCTTTCACACAAGCTGTTATGTATGCAGAAGAAAGTTCAGTATTTCTAATTATATTGTGTACCAAGTCTATTATCTAAGGGTCCTTTGTATTGCCAAGTACATTTTTATCAACACTCCACACTACTTACTATCAAAGTCTGTGAATTCACATTTTGTTAAGTTTTTCAGGGTAGTATGAAACAATATGAATATAATCATGTAGTTTACCCTTTTTTGCCATAGCATGTACATCCATGAACCCACCAAATCCAATCTATTTTTGACTTCATATTTTGCAGTAGCCTAAACATTTATTTTTGACAAATATCCAAGAATGTTGTCACATTGCTGAAAGGTTTTTGGTTAACTCAGGTGACATATGAATGGCATTGAGCAAAAATATTAGTGACATGTTGTTTTAATGTTCTTTTCCCTTGCAGAGATCACATGAAAGTGAGAATTAAAAATTTCCCTCTTTTTCTGCATTATCCTTCTTCATCTTAGTTGAAAAATAATGGTATCTAGATCTTTTCTCTATGTTTTCATACCAAACAGTGGGAAAAATGCTTCATTCAATTATAATGATGGGAAAAATCTTAAATATAATGACAATGGTCACATAAGTGAAATTGGTTTTTGGAATGTTGAAGTGATGTTCCACCATGTAATCAAAATGGGTAGTAGAACCACTGTTTCCTAATTTTGTCCATTATATCATATAATATATTGTTGTTGTTGTTGTTAGGTGCCGTCGAGTCGGTATCCGACTCATAGCGACCCTGTGTACAACAGGGGAAACACTATTGTCAGTGCTTCTCTGCTGTTCATAGGGTTTTCAATGGCAGATTGATTTTTGGGAGGGGGTTGCCAGGTCCTTCTCCTAAGCCTACAGCTTCTGGTGTTCCCAGGCGGTCTCCCATCCAGGTACTAACCAGGCCCGACCCTGCTTAGCTTCCGAGATCTGATGGGATCGGATGCCACAGGGCTATAGCTGCAGGCATATAATATATATCACAGTGCAATTATGGATGCAACATTCATGAGAATTTGTTTTGAGAGTGAATAACTTGACCAAATATAGCTAACCTGTCTCCCATGGACAAGGTACAGATGAGTGTGTTTACTAAGAGTAAAGGGGAGAGACTGGTCTGCCAATTTCCAGGAACATCATTTAATGATGAAACCTTATTCAGAAACTCAGGTATCTAAATCCTAATATTCCTTCTATCAAGCTGTGTGAAATCAGTTACATTCTCTGAACATCTTCATTGTTTTCTTGGAAAAAATAGAGCAGTATTTATGAAAAGACTGACTCCCACACCTGTTCAATCAATATAATTTTTCTTGCACTGTTATGATCTTGTTAGGACAACCATTAGTTCTTTACCCCTGGTATCCCTAAGATTTTTCTGAAGCACAAAAGAAACACCTTAAATGGTAATTGAACGAATGAGTACATGTAAAAATTTGACAGTGATAGCCAACCACACCAGAAATTCAAATTAGAAATTAAAACAAACTAATAAAAATACTCCAAGGGCTAGATGAGGTGGTGCATGCCTGTAATCCCAGAGACTGGGGAGGCAGAGGCAGGAGGATCACAAGTTCGAGAACAGAGGCAGTCTGTGTAATTTAGGGAGACCCTGTTTGGAAAAGTAAAAAAATGGTCTGAGAGTGCATCTCAGTAATATAGCACTTGCAAAGCATGTAAGCACAAGGCCCTGGGTTCAACCTTCAGTACCAAAAAAACAAACAAACAAAAAAAAAAAATTCCCATACCCCAAGGGCCTGGATCACCTCAGTTGGCTCTGTTGTGATAATGAAAATAAAACTAATACTTGAAAAACTTAACAAAATGGTGAATATATGTAACATCTATTAGGGATGCTAAGCAGTGTGATGTTTGCAGTTTAAAAGTAGTGGTTTTAAAGGAAATGTGTGTTGCTTAAAATTAACCATCCTAATAAGTAAAAATAAGAAATATATAAACATTCCATTTTAAAATGTGTCTCTACTATTTAAAAAAGGAAACCTAAAAGGTTTTACTACTGCGTATTTGCCTCATGACCCAACACCTCTATAAGAAACATCCACAAACACTAAAAAGAAAACATTTGCCTACTCAGCTTTTTGCCTTCCTAAAGACACTAGCCTGCAGCTGTAGCCCTGTGGCATCCGATCCCATCAGATCTCGGAAGCTAGGCAGGGTCGGGCCTGGTTAGTACCTGGATGGGAGACCGCCTGGGAACACCAGAAGCTGTAGGCTTGGGAGAAGGACCTGGCAACCCCCTCCCAAAAATTAATCTGCCATTGAAAACCCTATGAACAGCAGAGAAGCACTGATAATAGTGTTTCCCCTGTTGTACCCAGGGTTGCTATGAGTCGGATACCGACTCGACGGCACCTAACAACAACAACAACAAAGACACTAATTTTCACTGTGAGAGAAGGTACATTTAAAAGGAATTTTCTTTCTCAGCTTTTATTTTTAAATAGGAGTATTTTTCAACTTGTGAATTTGCATATCTCCTGCAAATGATTTAAAACTTGCAAATGTAATCTCATAGTATTAATTTTAACATGCATTTGTCTTCTTTTTCCCACCTTCTCTCCTACCTGTGGGACATTCCTTCATTTCACTTAAAATGTCTTCAGTCCCTTAAAGAATGAACACTAATTAAATTCTACAATTTGACTAAAATGTGGTCTACCAATGAAAAAACAATGGGAAGTGTATATAAATTTATCTCAACCAGGGCACACACATGTCACTTGAATGTGATTATCAATATCCACAGAATAATATGAAAATAATAAAATCAGCCACTACATAAGTCAGCATATAAACCAAACTCATTTGGAATCTAAATTAGTTGAACTTTCATATGGTAAATTAGACAATAAAATGAAACATTTTACAGTTTATCAGTAGGCAATCCATAGCAAATTCTAAAGATGACTCATATCATTTTGGGTTATTCCCTGTAAATAAATTACAGTAAATCAATGTAAATTTCTGAGAACTTTACAGAAGAGCTAAATGAAGAGCTAAACCTGGAATTCTCATTTCAGCTAGATTTCTGTTTTACAAAATGCTTTAAATATCACAAGAGCAAAAATGATTTAGGAACCAGAAAAATATCATGTGCAAGTAGTAGAATTTATTGACCTACTTTTTTTATCTCCCTGGCTAGGTTCTTAACTCCTATGGGATTAAACTTCTGTTCATATCTGCATATAGCTGGCATAGTGCCCTGACTCTGGCTTGGGTGCTTAACAAATATAAATGTAGAGCATAACCCATGGAGCTATTTTCTATCATCTATCAGGTCTGAAAGCAACCCTACCTCTTTCCAAGAGAAATTTGGCAAGGGGATTGATATCCTTTGGGCATATCCCATTGATAGTGCTTTTGAGAGAGGCTTATCTTCTCACCTTTTTCTTTCTGTATGTTGTGAAATCTCCCTTTCTAGGTACATTAAGGAAGTTACAGTGGGTCATGACTCATATTGATATGACTGAGATGCAGGCTGAGCTGACACATTGCCAAACAGAAAAATCCATCTGAATTCCAGATATGTGAGCTGCATGTTTGAGCTTCCTAATTTTTGTCATGATTTTTCTTTTTCACATGGACCAAAGTTTAGAAGCTCTATATCCATATATTTGAAGTCTAAAGCCACACTTATCCCAAACTATCCCCCGCCAAAGAAACGCCCTCTTCCTTTATTCAGAAAAGCTGCACAAGGATCCTATCTGCAAATGGACATAAAATGTCTGGATTCCAGCTTCCAGGTTCCATAATCTATATTTTCTCCTTACCCGTGTATTCTTTAGTGTGTGAATGGAGATTATTAACATTGAAAAGAGCAATAAGCCCAGGCACAACCATAGACCCTAATTCCCTATCCTTTACTATCTTCTTTTCTGGTTACTAATTATAAATCATTTTTAGTTTTCATTGTTGCCAGAACAAATACTATCAAATACAATCTGCCAAGGTTTTTTTTTTTTCCTTTTTCTCTATTTAGTTATTGAACTGTCCTTGTTACAAAGCCTACTGTGAGCGTTGTATTGAAGGTGAGTTCTGAACAAAACTGGTAACTAGTGTACAAAATGTTCTTCTTCCATTTCATTATTTTTCCAAGTGAAACAGGGCAGTAAAATGCAATCTGCAGAAAACAAATTCCTATTGAGTTTAGGACAGTTACATTGAGGGAAGTCAAAGCAAAGTGTTGGGAAGGTGTTGGAATGGGACAAGCCAGTGTAGTGAAGGAGAAAAAAATGAAACTGGATAAAAAATATTAACTACAAAGGAAGGAGAGATGGCAAAAGTGAATACAGATACTGAGGAAAGACAATGGATTGTACTGAAGAACTAAGGAAGGCAGTAGGGGAAATAATCTATGAATAATTAGAGAAAGCAAAAAAGTGTCAAAAGATGATCTCTCCATTATTTTCAGAAAAAAAATAGCACAAAATATATGAACTCTTATTTTCTCCTTCTTAAAACTTTTTATTATTATATTTTAGAGCTGACTTTAGACATAGAAATGAGTTTGTCACTGTCTTGCCATCTGTAACAGAAGCCATTCTCCACTATGGAGGGGAGAGAGACAACAGGGACTCAGACCCCACACACAACGGGGCACATCGGTCTGAGCTAGAGGTCTCTGGGGAAAAAAAGACCCTGAAGTGCTGTGGGGGGCACTTTTCTTGCTCTACCCCTTCAAAATTCAAAATTTTAGCATCTTAGAGACAACAACAACTGATTTGTCTATCCCAAACCAGAAAAGCCAGTGAGTTCTTTACTGTGCAAGATTAAGGGATAGAATTTTCAAATGAAAACAATAACCCTTTGTAAGCATAAAATGAATATTTTTTGAACTCCAAATATTTATGATCCTGATCATGTTTTATTTATTGAACATGTATGTATAACCATGTCCATCTTTATAGAAGTCTGTGACTGCTATAAACAGTTTCATTTCTTTAACTGACTCTTAACACAATGGATTCTGCAGTATTAAAGTTAACTAGAGAATATTTTTTCCAAATTTTTCATTTTCATATTGCAGTTTTAAATCTCTCCTGGCCAGAAATGTGTTCCCATTAATGAATTTAAAATGCTTAAATGCTAAGGATATATATTTAGATTTAGTTTTTCCTAAATGATTTAATGCAAATAAACTTTGCTAAGTTTGAAACAAAGCCCATTCTCCATAATTTCCCAAAGGCTGGATCAATGTAAAACAAAAATACGATGCCATAATATGATGCTGGAGCAACTCAGGGGGCCTCAGAACCCACCGATATTTTAGAAAGTCAAAAGCAACAATTTATTTGGTTCTCTGAGGATATGAGAATAGTAGGTCTCTATTCAAACTTAGCAAGTTTTAATGGATAAATATTTGCAACTTTTAAGAATCTCCATTTGAATCATTTAGGTATTTCTCATTTTTGCACATCAATGTGCAATACTGAGTGAGTCCATTTTTCTAAATGTGACCTATGAGATGATGGTCTTCCACCAGACATATGAAAAGAATTTCATGTTTGTTGCTTTTATGCCTAGCAGGCTAACCATATTAAGTGCTAAGAAAGTTTTTTGTACAGCTTTTGTCCCAAAGCTGTATTTTTACAGCTCCTTAATGAATGGACCTTTTTTTTTTTCCCAGATCTTATCTTGGTAGTAAGGAAACTATATGGTCCATTGTTCTAGAGTTGAATTCCTAAAATTCTTAGTGGTTAGGCCTTTCTTTTAAATATACATTATGCTATGTAGATCCCAGTGAATTAAGTTACCATGGTAGTTGTGGTACAATTAAACAGTAACAAAGGCAAGGAGCTTAGGATATACTCCAAAGCTGAGGTACATATTCAACTAATATCTACTGTGTTTTAAGTCTTAGGGATATGGTGATTTTTTTCCCCTCTAAGGTTTAATTATATCATACATAATATCATGAGTACACTTATACACTTAAAATAAAAGGGGCACATTTACTCATTTAAAATAAAAATATAATACAAGTGCTGGGGTGTGGCTCAATGGTAGAGTACTTGCCTAGCCTGTAAAAGGCCCTGGGTTTGATCCTCAGTGCTAAAAAACAAACAAACAAAATAAAACAAAACAAAACTCATAATCCAAGAAATCACTTTTCTGTGAATTTATTTAATTTTAAAAATTATTTTAAACAAATACATAAAAACATGAAAATTATACATATTTATTGGGTACTATGTTGTGTTTTGATATATGAATATATTGTATAACACTTACCTCAGGTTAAACATATTTATCTACTCAAACATTATCATTTGTTTATGGTGAAAACGTTCAAAATCTTTTCTTCTAGTTTTTTTTTAAATATACAGTATGTTATTATCTGTAGTCATTCTGCTGTGCAATAGCATCTCTTGATTTTCAGTGGTTTTAATGTAAAAGATAAAGGAAGTGTAGTAACTAAAGCAGGGTAGTCTTTCTTCAAGTTCTATGGTCAATCAATAATCATTTTTCATCTTCCAAGTTCCTTCCACATCATAATGCTTCCCACAGAGGCATAGCTTTACCTATTACTGGAATGTCATCAAATGAAGAGGCAGCTCACTTCCTGGTTATATCTATTCATAAGTGGGCAGAGGAGACAACATCCAGCAGTAATAATTTACTGCTGTTTTTCTGTTATTGTTTTAGCATAAGAATTATGTTTTGCAAATTTCAAATAATTTTTAAAAACAAATGAACTATTTTGGCTTCTTTTAATTAGAAAACAGCTCAGGAAAAGTTCAACATTCCTGAGTGCCTTCAGCTCATATCACCTCTAGTGTATCTTTTATCCCTATGCTGTTATTTATTTTAAAACCATTTAAATCTTATAGATATAACATTTTAAGAGGAGGGGGAATTTCCTGCATTTTTCTCATGGGTTTTACAGCTCTGGGCTCAGAGTTGCACTCCACATGTCCCATTACCTATGTTGAAATTATACAAGCTAATGTGGGAATGGAGAGGAGAGAGAATCCAGGAGCTCCCTTTGGTTTAATCTGAGCTTGAGATTTGCTATAGAAAAATATCATATTTTAAATGTATGTTCCATGTGTTTGTTGTTGCTGTTGTTGTTGTTGTTGTTGTAAGTCGCCATTGAGCCAGCCACTGACATAAGGTTTTCAATGGTGTTAGGGATACAATTTATTCCATTATCACCAACTTACCCATTTGTTCAATAAATATGACACATCACCCCCATAGCTCTCTGTCATGGGAATTCAGAAGTGAATAAAATATACATAGTTCCCATATTCCTGGAGATTATGTGTAGAGAAGATGACAGAAAATTTAAAAAGATATATAAAATGGACTACAAATTATAATAATGAAAATATTGAGGCACGATGAGTATTATACAAGAATATAAAAAGAGTGACTGGGTGTCTACTTCAGAGAGAGGTCAGGAAAGTACTTCCTGATAAAGTGACATTTAAACTAAGAGAAGAAAAAGGAAGTGTCTGTGCAAAGATCAGGAGAAAAGTGTTGAGAAAATAAATGAAAATTGCCTATGTAAAAATGCTTCGGCAACTGCCATCATGAGTATTTGGATGCATATCCCTTATTTGTGTATGTGTGTGTGTTTCTCTGTGCGTGTATGAGTATAGGTTTAACTACAGAGTATGTTTGGTTTTTCATTCAGCAATATATTATGAATATTTTTACAGCTCACTAAACTTATTGCTACAACCCACATTTTGTTGGTGGAGTAGAATGACATTGAATGAAATACTATTTTATGAGCTCCCCCTATTGTTCCCACATTTATCATGTTTCCAATATTTTGACACCCTGATTTTTATTTTCACACAGGGAGTGCCTCTAAGAGGGGATATAGTGAAATAATGAACACTGTAGACTCTAGAGCCAGTCTGCCTGACTGGCCTGTAACATTTACTATTTGTAGGATATAAGGTATTGCTTAACCTATCTTTGCTTCAATTTTGTCAACTCTAAAATGAGCATCATTATAGCACTTACCTCGTAGAGTTGCTCGAAGGACATTGCGTTGTATTTCCTGAAGAATGCTTGCTTCCATCTAAGCAGCTCACTAAATGTAAGCTACAGTTTTTAAGTTGTAGAGGACTTAATAGAGAATGAACTATGGTTTGCCAACCACACATTGCCACTTATTCCCTTACATGTAGGAGAAATTTGTTATTTCTTTTTAAAACTCTATAAGAAAATTTAATGCCAGCCATGTCATACATCTGCAACATCAGTGCCTCAGAAGGCTGAAGCAGGAGGATCATGAGTTCTAGGCCACAGGTAGATTATGCAACTTATTAAGACCCTGTCCCAAAATAAAAAATAAGAAAGGGACTAAAGGTACAGCTCAGTGGTATAGCACATTTCTAATATATGCGAGGCCCTGGGTTCAACACCCTAGTACTGAAAAAAAAGAAAAACAGAAAAAGAAGAAGGAAGTTTAGATAAAGTTAAAATTGTGTAGATTAAAACATAGTCCACTTTACCCTAGGATCTAACTCAAGAATAAGCACATTTTTATGAGCTGGGAGGTTTGTAGTTGTGTATTTTGGGAAGGTCAAAAAAGATGCAAACTTGTTGCTTGGCCCTATATTTGTACATTGATAATATGCTTATCTTACATTCAATGCTAAGCAACAATGCAGTATTTCAGATTTTAGCTTTTGGTCTTGCAGTAAACAACTATTATCATATTGCCCGTAGGCCGAGTATTCTTAACTTGAGGTTCTGGTAATTGGCTTCACCAAGTCTGTCATCTACCTGAAAGCGTTGATATTTTATAATCAGGTCACAAGGAGCACAGGAAAGAGAGTTAGCAAAACTATCAAAATGCCTCAAGTTATGATAATAGTCTGATGCATCCATTGAATGTAATTTGTTTATTTTACTCAGGGTTTATGAAAAAGTTTAAAAGTTTGGTGATATACTTAAAATGCTGAACACATGCCCATACTTGGCATATGTATATATTTATAGTTTTTCTATACAGAAAGTAAATACCTTAATCATATTTTCAGAAGTGTCTGGGGAGCAAAGTGTGTTGCAGCTGCCTAGGGCCAGCCTTCTGTGATCCTTGCTTTAGGGACTGTTGTTGCCTTGGGGCTAGAGCTTGCTTCTCTGATCCCCTGGGCAAGTAAAGAACACCAGGGATCATGTGTTACCCTTTTATTCCAGCCTCCATTCCTGAACTTCTGTCTCTCAGACAGAATGGGACACAATTGTCCTCAGAACTTTCTAAATCTTCCTTCCTAATCCTTCCTTCCTTTCTTCTATCCTTCCTTCCTTCCCTCCCTTGTTCTTTCCTTCCTTTCTTTCTTTTACTTCTATTGACCACAATGCAGATCCTGTTTAGATTAAGAGCTTGGGAGACGGACCTGACAACCCACTCCCAAAAATCAATCCACCATTGAAAACCCTATGAACAGCAGAGAAGCACTGACAATAGTGTTTTGCCAGTTGTACATAGGGTCACTGAGTCGGATACTGACTCGTTGGCACCTAACAACAATAACAAATGATCACATTGAAGATAAAATAACCTGGTTCCCCCTGGAATATATACACATACACACACACCATGCACACACACACACACACACACACACACACACACACACACACAAACACCAGGAGAAGGATGTAACAATTCACTCCGAAAGCAATCCCGAAACAATCAACCTTTGAAAATCCTATGAGGGTCACTGTAAGTTGGACCTGACTTGATGGCATGTGTGTGTGTGTATATGCATATATGTGTGTGTATATATGCGTGTGTGTATGTGTGTGTGTGTACAAATATATATATGCCTGCAGCCATAGCCCTGTGGCATCTGATCCCTTCAGATATTGGAAGCTAAGCAGGGTCGGGCCTGGTTAGTACCTGGATGGAAGACCACCTGGGAACACCAGAAGCTGTAGACTTGGGAGAAGGACCTGGCAACCCCCTTCCAAAAATCAATCTGCCATTGAAAACCCTATGAACAGCAGAGAAGCACTGACAATAGTGTTTCCCCTGTTGTACAGAGGGTCGCTATGAGTCGGATACCGACTCGACACATATATATGTATATATATGTTATTGTTGTTGTTAGGTGCCGTTGATTTGGATTCGACTCATAGTGACCCTACGTACAACAGAACAAAAATTCCCCAACACTATTCTTCTATCAGTGCTTCTTTGCTAAAATCGCTGATGGTTTTGAGATTGTTTCTAGAGTGGGCTGCCTGGTTCTTCTCCCATTTTTACAATGGTGGGGATTGAACCAGAGCCTCAGAGAG
This sequence comes from Pedetes capensis, assembly GCA_007922755.1. NCBI lineage: Eukaryota > Metazoa > Chordata > Mammalia > Rodentia > Pedetidae > Pedetes > Pedetes capensis. Next base: position 22,519 of record VMDO01012778.1, read on the forward strand.
CACAGAGCAGCATTCTACCAACTGAAGTAAACCCCAGGAGAGGAGAGGAGACAGAGAGAGAGAGAGAGAGAGAGATTTTTTAAACCTGGTTGTATGCTAATATTTCATCCTACATCTTTACTTAACTCACAGGTTGACCTGTAGCCTCTAGTCCTTCATTTCTCTAGAACAATTCAACCTATGGCTATCCAAGCCCAGACTCTGACAATTTTTTACGCAAATAGTACCTCTGCAACAGAAATAAAATATGAAATGGCATTTTATAATGCCAGAAAATATAGTACTATGAATCCATTACTAAATGTTTCTGTGATCTACAGCCTCGCTATACAAATTTGTGGTCCTTGGACCAACAGAGTCTCAACCCCACCTACTTACTGAATAAGAATCTGCATTTTAAGAGGTACCCAGGGTATTTGTATGCACATAAAGTTTTTGAAAAGAACTGATCTGCATGATTTTATGGATGATAAATTCCATTTAAATGCTGAAAATTCAAACTTCATAACTGATGAGGTGTGGGAGTTTAGTGTAACATAAAAAGTAAAAAGCAACTTGAGTTTAGAGTTTTATTTGAGTCCCGACTGGGCTTCTATTTTCATTTATATGAGATTCAATTAGTATTCACATATTCCTCTTTGTCAAACATGTCTGTGGGTGATAATGCACAAGATGAGTAGGACAGACCCTCTGATAACTCTGTAATCCTGAGAAAATCTGTGAAAAGATAATGCACCAAACACACATCCAATTTAGATCCCACCAAACTCTCCTCTACCTACTATAAAGGGATTGTGTTTCCTCTAAAGACATAAACAAGGATAGGGAGAACAGAGAAAAGAATACAGCAAAAACAATTTTGGATGCTGTAAGGCAAATAGATGAGTGAAACTGATTTAGCAGATATGAAAATACTGAACCCTAACCTAGTAATGGGGAAAGCTGAGAACCAGACTAGTTCATCCTACAAAATCTCCAAACGTCTCAGGATTTTGCAGCATCACTTATCACGGGAGGTAGCGGGATGATTGAAGTTGGGATGAGGAAAAGTAAGATAAGAAAAATGATTTGAATAATATCTAAGAGTCAGCTAAATCCCTAGATCCCATCCTTTTCCCATTCCCCTGGGTGACTTCTTGACTAAACTATACAAAAGAATTTAGATCCATTCTCTGTTGAAGGAAAATAGGCCCTCTGTTCTGGGCAATGCCAACTGTCATTGAAGATAGGATACGTAGCATTAGCATACTAAATTCTAAACTTTATCCCCATTGAACATAACCTTAGTTTCCCACTGAGAGTCCCTAATATTGGCAGCCAGATTTTTTCCTTTCAGCAGAATTTGACTTTTTATTCAAGAATACAACTAATTCAAAAGAAAAAGAATCTAAACAAAGTATCATAAAAAAGTCCATGAGTCAATGCTGATGCAAATAATAATAATAATAATAATAATAATAATAATAATAATAATAATTGAAAAAATATGGGAAAAGACAAATCTTCCATGCAGAAGAATTAAAAATATATATATATATAGCTGTTGCACCTTCAAGGAGATGGCACATAGTTCCCCTCTCCTATGTAGCTACACACAGTAACTTCCTTCCAATGGGGACAGGATGGGAAGAAAGAAGAAAAGAGTAACTTTGCTGTGGAGCAACATGACTAACACTACTTCAGCTAGGTAATTAAGGTCAGTCTCCACAGGGACAGTCATGTTGACAGGTGTACTCTTCTTAATGTTGTTGTTAGGTGCCGTGGAGTCAGTATCCAACTCATAGTGACCTTACCTATAACAGGCAAAACACTATTGTCAGTGCTTCTCTGCTGTTCATAGAGTTTTCAATGGCAGATTGATTTTTATGAGTGGATTCCCAGGTCCTTCTCCCAAGCCTACAGCACCTGGTGTTCCCAGGTGGTCTCCCATTCAAGTACTAACCAGACCCAACCCTGCTTAGCTTCCGAGATCTGACAAGGTTGGATGCCACAGGGCTATGGCTGTAGGCTTACCCTTCTTAATAGATGTCATAAAATAGTGTGTTGCTCCTAAACCCATAACCCTAGTCTAATCATGAAAAAAAAAAAAGAACTTCAGACAAATTCTAATAGAGGGACATTTCCCAAAATACCTAGCCATACTCCTCAAAATCATTGGTCAGTCATCACAAACTAGGAAAGCCTGAGAATTGCCACAACCTAAGGAGCCTCCACAAACAATGTTAGTGTAGTATCCTAGGTGGGATCCTGGAATAGTAAAAATTATTAGATAAAAACTAAGGAAATAAGAAACATATATGAATTTATTTAAGAATAATGTATCAATCTCAGGCTATTAATCATCTCACATATGTCATACTAATGTGTTTTTTCGTTTGTTGTTAGATTCTGTCAAGTCAAGTCTTACTCATAGCAACTTTCATAGGGTTTTCAATGGCTGATTGTTTCAGGATTGCTTCAGGAATGGATTGCCACATCCCCCCATTTTTGTGATGCTGAGGTTTGAACCCAGGGCCTCCAAGAGTTCAGAGAAGCACTCTACCAACTGACCTGAACCCCAGCACCATATTAATGTAAGATGCTAATAATAGGAGACATTGGAATGGAGTTTTTGAGAAATCTGCAGTCATTGAAGTTTTCTTTAAAATCTAAAACTGTTATAAAACTTATTAATGCTGGGCATGGTGGTGCACACCTGTAATTCCAGTAACTTCAGAGGAAGAGATAGGAAGATCACAACGTCAAGGCCAGAGGCAGCCTATGTAATTTACCAACACCCTGTCTCAAGATAAAACATTTTGAAAAAGGTTCTGTGGATGAGCTTAATGGTAGAGTACTTATAAGTACATGCAAGGCCCTGGGTTCACGACCCCAATACTGCCAATATATAAATAAATAAATAAATAAATAAATAAATAAATAAATACAACATATTGTTAAATTTAAAAAGAAAGAGAGCTGGGCATTGTGACACACACCTGTAATCCCAGCAACTCAGGAGGCTGAGGCAAGAGAATGGAGAGTTCGAGGTTAGAGGCAGGCTGTGCAACTTGGTGAGAACTTGTTTCGAATTAAAAACTAAAAATAAAGGGCTATGGATGTACCTCAGGTAGAACACTTTCTGAGCATGCCTGAGGCCCTGGTTTCAATCCCCAGTAAGAGGAGACAGAGAGAGAGAGAGAGAGAGAGAGAGAGAGAGAGAGAGAGAGAGAGAGGGAGGGAGGGAGAGAGAGAATGAACACAAACAAGCAGAGAGTAAAAAAAAAAAAATCATAAAGGGCTCTTCAATAAACAGCACAGCCAAGTCATTCCAGTCAAGGGGGATCAGAATATCCAATCACCATTTTAAAAATCATTATACAAGCTGCATTTATTTTAACTTACCAGAATTTGAGACATCACCCTTCTATGTTAACTCCTACAAATTTAATGTGTTGGTTATCCTTTGCTACTTTACAAAATTCCAGTTCTTAGTGATTTAAAACAACTATTTGGTTACAGCTCAAGACCAGGACTTTAGACAGGACTTGATGAGGTTATTTTGTTGTTCAGTGTGGTATTGACTGAAGTTGCTCCGTGATGTTCAGCCTGCAGTAGGCTGTCTGGAGGTTCCAGGTGGCTTTGTTCCTTGTCAGGTACCTTGACAGTGATGCCTGGAAGATGGGACTCAGCTGGAGCTGTTGGTCAGAGTACCCCTGCATGGCCTGTCTAGCAAGATGGCTTCATAGTACTCAGACTCCTAACATGGCTCTTAGATTCTTCCCAGAATCTCCTTATGCTATACTCCTCATTTAAAATACAAGTAGCAATGAAGATATCTAGAAACCTAAGAAATGTTTCTAATATCAAAGCAAGAAACGAAAATAGCAAACAGATAAAAACAACTTGAAGAAAAGAGAGAAGATTTAAGCAGGAAAAAACTTACTTTATTTTTTCTTCTTTTTCAGTCCTGGGGATCAAACCCAGAGTGCAGAGGATGCTAGGAAAACACTCTACCACTGAGCTACGTCCCCAGCCACCACCCAACTTCAATATCATTAATATTCTTAGACAGAAAAATATACTGACGCATAAAACAAAGAGGCCTTGAAGGTTAAAAACATGATGGTAGAAATGAAAAACTCTGTAAATATGTTGACATTAAAAGCCAGGAAAATCTCTCAGGAAGTAGAAGCAAAACACAAGAAGATGGAAAACAGAATGGAAAAAAGAAGACCATTTTAGATTAGGAGGTCTATAACCTAAGAAATAGTAATTACAGAAAAATAAAGAAAAATGAAGGGAGGAAATTAATGAAATTGTTATTAGGTGCCTTCCAGTTGGGTCCAACCTGTAGTGACCCTCATAGGGTTTTTAATGGTTGTTTTCAGGATTGCTTTGGGAATAGACTGCCATGTCCTTTTACAATTTTGCGGTGCTGGATATCAAACCCAGAGCTTCAGAGAGTACAGAGCAGCACCCTACCAACTGAGCCAAACTCTATTGCATTAATGAAATATTTCATTAAAATTGTCCTGACTGGAAGGATATGTTTCCATGTTGAAAGATTTGAAAGCACAATAGATGAAAGTAGCTGCACCCCAAGCCATTTAGGCATGAAATTTCAGGATATTGGGATAAAGGTAAGAACCAAGAAACATCCAAGTCAAATCACATTCAAAAGATCAGTAATCATTTTGGACTTCTCAATAGCAACACTGGGATTTAGTTGGTTCAATGGGGAAAAAACGTCTTCAAAATTCCAGAGGAAAATGATTTTCAGTGTAGACTTCTTGACTCAATGGATATTTTTACTCTCATATTTGATTGATAGACATAAAATTCAAAAAATAATTCACATCTCATATATCAATAAGAAGTTGCTGGAGTAAGTTTTCTACAAAAATGACTAAATGGAAAAGGAAAGATACAAAAAGGGAGACTGAACACAGAGCAGAGGCAAAGAAAGTTCTGAGAATTGTAATCCTGCACAGATAGAGAGAGGATACAGCTCATAATGGACCAGATTCTATTCTCAGTGCTGCCACTTATTAACTAGGATTCCTTGATGACTGATTTTTCCTCTTCTGGAAAATGAGTATAGTCAGAGCGTCTATGTTTCATTGAATTTTGGGAGTAGACTGCCATGCTCTGTTCCTTGAATTTAATCTAACATTGGTCCATACATGTGATTAGTGCCTAGCACAACATAAGTGTTCAACAAATATTGGTCATTATAAATAAATACCATTTATTATTAGAGCTCTTTCAGCTTTGGTATGCATTCAATCTGTATTAAAAGGAATACAAATGTATTGTCTTTTTTCTTTTTTCCTGTGGTACTGGGGGGTTGAACCCAGGGCCTCACACAGCCTTTGCAAGTGCTCTACCAGTGAACTTCACACCTAGCCCTGTTTTTTATTCCTTTATCTTGAGATAGGGTCTTGCTAAGTTACACTGGTTGCCTCTGGCATCAAACCTGCAATCTTCTTGACCCTGTCTCCTGAGTTGCTGGGATTACTGGTGTGAACCACCGTACCCAGCTATATTGTCTTCTTTTAAGAAAAAAATATAAGATTCCCAAATGCAAGCCACATTCACTTTCTATTTATCATTTTGTAAAATCTGATTTAGACTGAAAATTCCATTTAAAGTGTGTCAAAATTCTATAAAACCTGAAAACAATTATAAAGAGATGAATAATAAGCAAAACAGTTCCTTCCACTTCATAAAATACTATTAAAAATCATCTACATTTGCAAGTTATCCTTGCTACCAAAAGCTGTGATACTCAATTGTTAACCCAGTGGCATAAAATAAAATGAAAACATAATAAAGCATGGGGACTCTGCATCCTGCTGACATAATAACTAAACTAAATGGGCAAGGAATGTGAATTTCCTAACTTTATGACCAAAATGAAGGAACACTCCACAGTTCAGGCAAACCTATTAGAGTCTAAAATCTACCCAAGGGGTTTACTTTCAACATTTTCATTGTGTGATTTATTCAGTGGGAATCACAAGATTATAAATGTTCAGCGTATTATTTTTAGTGTCTTATAAAAGCAAAGTTACTATTCATCTTAACTATGAGTGTAAAAAAGCTATACTACTACCTTCTGTGTCTGATTTCATTACATCTCAAGATTTCATTACACTAAGGGATCTCTGATTTTTCTAATAGTCCTGAAGGCACCAGAAGAAATACATTTCTGGAACATATATATTTTATAAAATAAGAGATAATATAATGAACAAATCTTCACTCCAAAAGAAATGAAAACTTCCCTATCTTCCTGCTAACCAATGCACTGCCCAGGATTGTTATAGGCACTGCTCCCAGCCCATGTTTCCCAAAAGAAACTAACACCGAGAACTTTGTGATACACATTGTAAAAAACAAAGGGCACCAGATAACTACAGAAATTGTAGTGCACAGGCTATTTTGATTAGAAGAGTGTTCATTAATGAGGAATGCCTCAAAGAAAAAGAAGGGAGTCTGAGGAGCCACTGGGAAGGGAGCCATCTGAGTGAATGGGAGTTATGAGGAACGATACCAGTGGGTCTTATATGAGGCCACTGGAGTTCTTTGTGGTTAGCCACTTTCTGGAGTGCAAAAGAGTGGGGGCTTTCTAACCACCCTTGTATTCTGAGAACACAGGGCTGAGATAAAGTTCTTCTATTTCCTTTATTCCCATTTAGAAGTTCAACTCAGCAAGTTAAACCTCAACCAGGGTTTGCCTCAGAATGAACATTCCTGACACTCTCTTCATTGCTCCTGGTGTCTTGTAATTCTTACAACAGTTGTTTCAAGAGAAAGAAAGAAAGAAAGAAAGAAAGAAAGAAAGAAAGAAAGAAAAGTCTCACATTCCATTTTGCTTCATTCTGTTTTTGTGACTAGTAAATAAAATAATAGCAATAATAATAACAATAGCAATAGCAATGACAATACCAGGAATAATATATAATGAATATCAATTCTTTTCCATATGCCAGGTAATCTAAGGTCTTTAAATATAATGAGTTATGAACCCCAAAAGGAATCCAATGGAGAAAGTAAAGTTTAGAGAGGTGAAATAATTTGCCTAAATTATTATAGCTGTGTTATGTGACTGGAATTTGAGATTCCTTAATCTGCTCTTGTCCATTACACTAAACCAACTTCTGAATCCTTTCATGCAAAGGCAAAGGGACTTTGGGAATATTAGCCAAACATTAGACAGGGACAGCCTGGGAATCTCTTTTGAATCCTGAGAACAGTGGTGAGGGAGAGTCACTGCTGGCTTCCCTTGTTACAACAATGTCTAGCCCCATGGATCACATCCTCACAGATATTAATATGGGTTGTTCCATATTCCTATTTTTATGGGAATGCCTTTAAGGGCTAATATTAAGAGGTAAGAGAGAACCTGCATTATTCTATGATTAACATGCCTTAAATACAATAATTTTAAAAGATGAGTTCAAAAACACAAAAATCAAAATGTCAGTGTGATTTCAATGAAATGTAAGTATGACTATGAGTTTAAACATATATCACCAGAGATAAACATTGTCAATATTACAATTGGTTTGATACATAATTTTCTGTCATTTCTGAATTTTTGATGCAGAACAAATGTTATTTTTAATCATAACATATAGAATGAAAATATTCCTATCTCGAGACTTCTCTACCCTACATCATTTGTTGTTGGTGTTGTTAGGTGCTGCCGAGTTGTATCCAACTCATACGGACCCTCAGAGTTTTCAGTGGTTGATTGCCTTGGATTGTTTCAGGAGTGGATTGCCATGTCCTTCTCCTATTTTTTTGCAGTGCCGGGTCCTCAGAGAGTACAGTGCGGTACTCTACAAAGTGAGCTAAACCTCAGCCCCTACATCATTTATTGACCTTCAAATTTAATGTTTTACAGAGGGTGAAAGGAAGAATGCTGCTTGAGGTAAAGAGAGAGAGAACATGGCAATATTTCTGAATACAAACACTCTTATTTCTCTTTTCTATATCTTCTACTTGGAAAAGCCCCTTCTAAACATCTACTAGAGAATTTCCTTTGGTTTTCCACTTCACCTTTTATCTGATTCTCTAGTAGTTGTTCGGTTGTCAAACTCTCTCTCCTTCTCTCTCATCTCTTCCTTTTTTCTCACTTTCTCACATTGAGTTTGTGTGATCATCTTTCTGCTTCATATTTTCTCTTATAATTTTTTAATATATTATTTGCTACAGAAGCATTTCTGTCTGTATTTTTCAGGATCTACCAAAAAATAAGAATAGAAATCTGAGCTGTGGAATTCCAGAAACTTAAACTGACTGGTACTTAGGACAATATTTTGGAATCTCCTCTCAGAACCACAAAACTTTTAAGGTTGTGTATATAATATTTCAACTCAAATGTAAAATGTCAAATTCTAAAATCATAAACTAGGTACCCCAGTGTTTGTGAGAAGTTTCCTTGGAAATACCAGTCAGCTCCTCTAATTGTTCTTTTTTCAAATCAAGCTCTTCTCCCTTCTTTCTCTAATTGCTACAAATTCCCAAGAGATCTGACAATAGCCTTGTGACTTCTTCTAGATCCAGTCTTTCCAATTGCAAACTTCCTAGGCTAAATCCTATGCTACTAAAAACTTTAAGATATGATTGAGTCATGGATTATTAGAGCCATCAATTAAAATAGCAAAGCATAGGGACAGTAGCATTTAGTTAAAGGAATGATTTTTTCAGACTCTGAATCACTTTCAGTCCTCGATATTTTATTTGTTTCCTTATTATTGTCATCTAGTCATCAGGAGGAGCTAGGGTGTAGCTCACTTGGTAGAGTGCAACTCTGTACTCCCTGAGGCCCTGTTTTCAATCCCCACAACCACAGAAACAGGAGAAGGATCTGGAAGCCCACTCCAAAAACATCTGGAAACAGCCATTGAAATCCCCATGAACAGTAGAGAAGCACTGGTATCGTGCTGGGCATGGAAAGTGTGAGGAAGTATTTCATTCTGTTGTACATAAGGTCACTATGAATTGGACCCCACTTGATAGCACCTAACAACAACAACAACGAGTCAGCAGGAAGCCCACTGCCCATCTACACACTTTACTTTTCTAGGGAAAGAAAGTACTAGCAGCTGTGTATGCTGACTGTGTATACAGCTATGTATGGTGTGTGCTGACTATGTAATTAAGCTGAATTCTGTTTTCTCCCTTCCCATCATCCATCATACATATGGGTCCTTTTAGGTAAGGTAGAATTGTATATGCTGTAACTTTAAAAGTTGGGAGAAGGACTCAGCAATCCATTCCCCAAAACAATTAGCCAATGAAATCCCTATGAATAGAAGAGAAGCACTGACAATAGTGTTTCACCTGTTGTACTGTTGTACGTGGAGTCTCTATGAGTCGAACACTGACCCAACTGCACCTAGCAACAACAATTATTAAAGGTTGGTTTTGATCAGTTGTGGTTTCAAGACCCTCATCTCTAAGGAGAATCCCTGTACTGATCTTGAACTTCCTAATTAAAAGCACTTTTTTTCAGAGCTCCAGTTTCTCTGCCATAGCTATTCAGTATTGTGGGTTAAGAATGAAACTGTTTTGATATACAGCTAGGAAGTCTTATCCCTGGAAGAAAGTGGGCTTCATCAAGAGCACATGACTTATGTCCGGGTAAATCTCACTGAGTAATTATCTTTCACATACTGGAGGAGAAGCTGTCCTGTGTTATCTAAACTTTCTATTCATCTCCCTACCTTTGCCTCTGAAAATTCAGTCCTGGCTAACAGAGGCAGAGTGGCTTTCATGTGCTGCCAGCTTGTTGCTGGAGTCCCCTTGATTTTGTGCCAACATCCATTATAGGGACAACCTTAACCTTGCTGAAAACACATTTTAAAACAGCCATCCCATATATCTCTTCCATTAGAAAGCTCTTATCAGTAGAGTAGTGAAAATGGAGTACATTTCATTAGCCAAATTAATTGATAAATTGTCAGAATTAATGAAACAGAAAAATAAACCCAGAGACTCTTCAAATGTGAGCAATAATACAATAAACAAATTTTTCATAATCTATAACAAAGAAAGAATGTGAAAAGAGCAAGAAAGGAGGGAGAAATAGGAAAAGAACTGACTATTAAGACTATAAATTATATCGCTTTGTAAAACACTACCTTTGCATAGACATTATATGCCCAAGCTCCAAAATAGGGACATTTTGAATTTCACATTTATTAAGTGACTCTAAATAAACCTTTTGAACACTCTAAGGGCATGGATGAAAATAAAGAATTAACTTCTGTCTTGGTGAAAATTCATGAACCCGTAAGTGTCAGGAAGTGCCTTCTGTTAGGCACCAGTCAGAGGGAATAAAACTTCCTGTTGATCAAAGGAAGGCACTTGCTACCTGTGCTACCATTTCTTAACAACAATGCCTGTTTGGCTAAATAGTAGTCCAGAGGCAACTGCTCTATAGTTGATTGCAAATCCATTTCTACTGCCAGAGACTGTGCCTGGCAGTCAGTAGGCTGCATGAGAA
>VMDO01012778.1:33119-60898 GCA_007922755.1 Pedetes capensis
TATATATATATATATATATATATATATATATATATATATATATACACACATATATATATCCTACCCTTAAGGTGAAATAAATATAAATATATAGATAGATAGATAGATAGATAGATAGATAGATAGATATAGATAGATAGATATAGATATAGATATCACACGAGCAGGGGTTTATCTCAGTTGGTAGAGTGCTGCTCCATACTCTCTTACAACTCAGGTTTGATCCCTGGCACTGTAAAAACAGGAGAAGGACATGGCAGTCCATTCCCAAAGCAATCCCAAAAATCACTCAGCCATTGAGAACACTATGAGGGCCTCTAAGAGTTGGACCCAACTCTACTGCATGTAACGGCAAATATGTATCACCAGCTATGTCCAATATTTTATTCCCAGTCACACTGAAAAGTACTCCTTCCAAAAACAAGAGCTCTATAAATGCCTTCTTCGTGCTAACTAAACTGTGTTCCAGTCACACTTTCAAAAGGCTTTTAGGGAATAGCTGGCTCTTTTAGCCATTAAATGGCTGAAAGTATATTTTATGATGGTGACAAGTAAAAGTATGTTTGATAAGTCAAGGGTAATTCTGGATTATCACATAGCCTTCTGAGCTTTTCATCTTATGTTCAGCAGGTATGGTACTATGAGATCTTTTTGAGAGATTTTGGTATGGCCACATACCGGCACCACCTCCTAAAGAAGAAGGGCAAAAACGTTTAGGATTATGGAATAATGTAAGAGAATTGATTCTATTTTCCCATTTTAGAGAAATGTGGAGACATTCACTTGTGGATGGTTTGCAAAAGATTACACCATAATAAGCATATTATTTTCTGCAGTGTCTTTTTCCCTGTGCAATTACAGTATCTGACTTTCTGTGTCAGTTAAAAATAGGTGTTTGGGACAAAAATAATATGAAGAAGGAGTTAATATTTGTTGTAACATTAATCCTTTCTGATCTTCTTTATATAATATTAAATTTCTTCCATCATGGGCAAAGACTGGTGAGCTGCATAGAAGAACATAAAAGGCGGGTCTGGTTTGCTTTTGTCTTTGGCTTGTTGATTTTTTTTTTTTTAACATTGCCATAGGGAGATTTGCACCTAACAACATTAGCCTCCCAGAAACACACTGTACTACACAATAGTGGAGACCATTCTCTTATTGGTTGCTTGGGGCTAATAGACTAAGCTGTTTTGCACAGAATATGTATCTTTGGATCTTCCTCTATGTTCCTCTTGCCATTTTGTTGCTAAGAGCTGATAATTAGGAAAAATCTGTAAGTGAAAGTAAAGCTGCCAAAAGATTTTGAAATATTGAGATGATGCTCTCCAGCCAGTGCTCACATTGAGCACTGAGAACTCAATAGTAGCAAAAGAGCTCAGCTGGGGCTCAGGTGGAAGAAGCACCAGGCCTAAAGAACAGTACATTCTTTGACCTCTTAAGCATCCATCCTGACCTCCCAGGGCCGATTTACTAAGGTCCTGCTTAGTTACCCTCAGTCACCATCTTCTGTGATTCAAGAGTTAAATATAGAGTGATTCAGGGGGAATGGTATGGTTGAAATTACCTTCAATTTTCTGTTGAATATCTGAGAATTTTTGTGCACTGACATCATTATTGCACTGGTACACTTAGAACAGGGAAACTAGCAACTCTACCTTCCTTAATTTTATAGTTTAGCAAGGATTTAATTTTAATGTGAAGCATTGTGTGATATGATACATAGTTTTCCAGACGGGAATGTTCATAAATATTAAGGGGCTCACATTGCATAAGAAAAAAAATGGAAAGTTATATGAAGAAACTGTGTTCTTATCTTGACTTTGTCCAAAAAAAAAAAAAAAAAAAAAAAGAGTAGTGCAAAAGGAGAGAGAGAAAGAAAGAAAATGACAGAAAATATTAACAAAAGTCTATGATTTATACACTATTAGGTTACTATATCCTACCCTTAAGGTAAAATAAATACAAAGATTAATGTTGTTGTTGTTAGGTGCTGTCCAGTCGGTATCTGACTCATAGCGACCCTCTGTACAACAGGGGAAACACTATTGTCAGTGCTTCTCTGCTGTTCATAGGGTTTTCAATGGCAGATTGATTTTTGGGAGGGGGTTGCCAGGTCCTTCTCCCAAGCCTACAGCTTCTGGTGTTCCCAGGCGGTCTCCCATCCTGGTACTAGCCAGGCCCGACCCTGCTTAGCTTCCAAGATCTGGCGGGATCGGATGCCACAGGGCTACAGCTGTAGGCCACAAAGATTAATACAGGATGGAAACATGATATTCCACCATTGACTTAAGCAATGTCCACAAATATTCCTGGGGTTTAAATATTAGGGCATATCTAGATAAGCCATAGTAGCTACTTCTGTTAGTATGGATGTCACCGGCAGCACAGCATAGAGGTACAGCTCATCATGGCTACCTAGCTTGAAGAGTTCCCCTAATTGGGACCTTCACTTAGGTTAAGCCAGGTGCTTGGCTTTATCAGAGAAAGAATTTCAGGACAAGCCAGAGAGAGTGAAACAAAGTTACAGAGTTCATTAAGTCCACACTATACAATGCATGTGGTCGTTCAGAGACCTCAAAAGAGAGTCGCGGACAAGAACTTATAAGGGAGGGAAGAAACTGAAGCCAAAAAGAGAGCAGTGCACAGGTTCCCTAGGATTTTATTTAACCTAGGGCACACCCCCGTGTGATGTCAGTCCTGGGTGCCTAGCTCTGAGCACCTAGTGGAACATGAGTTTATAAAGACCTGTCATAGGCTGGGGATGTGCCAGTAAGACCAAAAGAAGTTCCATTGTTTAGGTTTTTCTATTGAAGGAAGGTCCCTTTAGTTAAATGAAATTATACATTGTATCCATTTAAGAAAAGAATCACTAGGGAGGTGTCCAGGCTTGTCTCAAAGAAACATAGAATTACAGAGGAGATGGCAAAACATTTCCCTGCCTCAGGGAAATGCCTGTTTCTATCCTGCCTCAGGAAGAATGTAAACAAAGTACCTTGTCTTTTGGAAAATACTGGGATTGAGGTTAAAAATGCTTGTTGACATGACAAATTGACTCACAGGATTATGGAAGCAGAGAAGTTCCACCACCTAGAGTCAGAAAGCTGCAGACCCTGGAGGTCTGATGGTGAGGTACTTGTAACCCTAGTTTGAAGACCTGACACTGTCAGCAGCAGTGGGGACACACACCCAAGCACTGTCACCTGTAGCCTGAGGAGTTTCCCTTTATTGGGGACCTTTATTCAGGTAGGGCCAGGTCCTTTGCTCCATCACAGAAAAGAATTCAGGGAAGATTCAGAGTGAAACAAAATTAGTGAATTTATTTGTTAAGGATAAGAGATAGTACATACTTTAGATTTAAGCGTGAGCATTTAGAGAGAGAGAGAGAGAGAAAAGAGATGCTTAAGAAAAGAATAATAGTACTCATCCAAGACATGGATATGGGCTTCTCAAGAGAGAGAATCACTAGAGCAAAGGATCATAGTACACACCTAAGACATGGATGCAGGTTTCTCAAGAGAGAGAGGAGCTTTTGCATAGCTTAACAATAGCGTTATATGGGACCAATCCCTGGAGAAGGATATCATGTTTGGAAGAGTGGCAGATCAATGAAAAAAAGGGAGATCCTCAACTAGATGGATTGACATAGAGGCCGCAACAATGGGTTTAAATATTAAAAAGATCATATACCTGGCACAGTGTCTGGGATTATTTCATTCTGTTGTACATGGGGTCACTATGAGTTAGACCCAACCTGAGGGCACCTAACAACAACAGCAATAACAATAAGAAAAATATATATGATTTTGTAACTATAAAGTTACATTATTCAAAGTATATGTAAAACAATCAGCTGATTTACCTATTCTTTCCATCTTTAAGGAATTTCCCTTTTTGTAAATGAAATTGTAAGGTGGTTTTTCAAGGTACATTGTTTAATTTATGTTTAGAAATGAAAAGGAAGTGCCAGTAAGACAAAAACCATAGGCTAAAATAGGTTCAAAGAAGCAGCTCCATTATTAAAGGACTTAAATTATTAAGTAGAAATGTTTTGGTATACTTTCTAAGAAACTTTTCTTTAGTGAAATGAGATTATAATGTGGTCTAGGAGGTGTATTGTATAGGTTTACAGTTAATAGTGCTGTTATAATGCATAGAGTGAAATTCTCAAAGTAATTCTTAACAGAATCATCAGGCAGTTGTCTAGGTCATGTGTTGACTGGTCCATAATCTTGTTTGTAAGATTCTCAGAGAAGCACAGGATTACAGAGGAGAAAACGAGGTTAAACTCAAAGGTCACATACATTTTGACCCTAAGCATTGTTACTTTCTATTTGAATATTTTCATTTGAAATATCTCTCAAAATAATGTCTTTATATAGGCTGTCTTTACAGCAGTTTTCATGGTAGTTATGTTGAAATTCTTGACTTTCAGCCAGCAAGATATTTACAAGATCCCAGGGTGATAGCTGTTTTCCTTTCCTGTATTCCCTTAACTTTCCTGTCTTTCTATCCTAGCTCAACATCAGGAAACCCAAAAGTTTAAGTACTAGTTCAAGTAGAAATTGGAAGGCAGGAGAAGACCTATGTCCTAGCTTAAAGATAGGCAAAGGAAATTCTTTCTTATTCAGCATTTTATTATATTCAGGCCTTGAATATATTGAGTGAATCTCACCCACATTGGATAGGGCAATCAGCCTTACTCAGTCTACCAATTTAAATGTTAATCATGTCTGGAAACCCACACAGAGACACACCCAGAAATGTTTAACCAAATATCTGGGCACTGGTTAGTCAACTCAGGGTGACATATAAAATTAATCTTTCGGAATTTGGTCAAATTTTGCTTAATCCTGATTGTAAATCCAGACACATATATCCAGAATGCTGTTCTTATCATACAATAATAATAGAAAAAGTAGGACACAATTAACTAATATTAAAGAATGAGACACTTATATCTGAATAACTATAGAATCTCCTATTGACCAAAAGACTCTAGAATGCCTAAATTCTAGTGGCCTCCCAGACAACAAAATATCAGTAGAGAAAAACCCAATGTGCCTCTTTATCACCCCTTCTGTTTTTTGTCTTGATTATATTGTTATCTTGAAGGAAAAATAATAATTGCTAATTTCACAGTGAAATGAAGTGGAGAAAAAAAATTTTAAATTTGGTGTGAAACTAAATTAACCTATTTCACTAAAGATGAGTATTGAGAAAATTGATTATGACCTAATCTCAAAGCCACTGTTAACTCAGAAAGTAGGTTATATTGTAGAAGGTAGTTAGTCCTCAGTGTGACATCTGAATGTAGATAAAAAAGTGTTCACTTTGGTCCTTAAATAGTAGTCCTTAGGGCAAAAACCACCAACAAGAAACTGTCAAGGTTCTTAGTAAAGTCTAACAAACTCACAGAGGAACATTGCTACAATGGAAAACATTTTCTGGCTGAGGATGCAGCTCAGCAGTAGAGCACTTGCCCAGCACATGGAAGGACTTGGGTTTGATCCCCAGCTTGGCAAAAAATACAAAACAAACAAAACAACAACAACTAAATAAAACATTTTCGGTTCTCACTCTACTGGATATTTTCAGAAATTATTTTAGTTCTAACATTCTATTGCTCATTTTTTCTCTTTTAAAAATTTGTTTGCATACTTCTATTACAATATATCATGGCAATATCATAGAATAGATGACATCACTTCTTCCAGGCAAAGAGAAATAGAAAAACATTTCGAAGCAAATAAAGGGAAATGAGATATCTGGTTTAAATAAGAAAAAAAATGTTCTATTACAATTTTCCACTTTCAAAAGTACTTGGAATAGCAGCCAGGCACGGTGGCGCACACCTGTAATCCCGGAGGCTCAGGAGGCAGAGGCAGGAGGATTGCAAGTTCGAGACCAGAGGCAGTCTGCATAATTTAGTGTGACCCTATCTCAAAGAGTAAAAAAAAAAAAAAGAAAAGAAAAAAGAAAAAAAGGTCTGGGGGTGTAGCTCAGTGGTCCAGCACTTGCAGAGCATGCAAATGTGAGGCCATGGGTTCAACCCCCAGTACTGAAAAAAAAAAAAAAAAGTACTTGGAATAGTAAGTTTCTTCCACACATAGGATTATATTAGGAAGAAGACATCCATAAGGAGACATGAATAATTCTTGGTATATTTATTCATCCATTGAATAATTGCAAGGGGACTTTTTGTGCAGATGATAGAGATGCAAAAGACAGAGGACATGGTCTTGGCTTACCCTTCAAATAGTGAGGAAAGGGCTACTGCAGTGGCGTATACTTCTGTTCTCAGCGACTTAGAAGTTGGAGGTCATGAGTTTGAGGCCAGAGTAACTGGCCAGGGTAACTTAGTAAGACCTCGATGCAAAATAAAAAATAAAAACTGGGGTGTAGATGCAAATAAGTGGTAGGACACTTCAAGTATGTGTGAGGCCCTATGTTCAACCCTCAAGTACTACAAAAAGAAAAAAAAATGACAAATTAAAATGCTACTATAAGCTGTAAAGAACTAATAAATGTTGATAATGCTTTACAAGGGAGAGCACATTTGAACTGGATTTTGTATCATAAGCAGGGGCTTATAAAAGGATGCAAAAAACATATTAAAAATAAATAAATAAATAAATAAATAGCCTATGAACAATGAGATTGGAGCCTGAATAAAGAATAAAGTACAAAGCAGAGAGTGTGCAATGTCAATGTTGGGCCCCAGGTTCTGGTGCCAACTCTATGTGGGGCATGCGCCTCCCAGTCCGGCCTGGAGGTTTGGATGGGTGGCACCACCACGCACACAGATACTAAATACAAATTCACTCAGGACCCTCAGGTGAGGGGCACAGACTCCTGCGGCCCTCGGGACCCCGGAGGAGACCGGAGAAAGGAAAAGCCTCAGGCGCTTTTGCCTTCCAGGGGCAAACACCTGTGTTGGTCATCTCGGTGGTCACAAGGAGACAGCTGTTGCTTCCTCAGTGATCAGATGGAGAGCAGGTTCTTTCCTTATTGATCATTGCAACGGGGGAGCAGTCTTTCCTCACCGAAGGTCTGGGGGAGAGCAGCGGGAGAGGTGTTTCCTCATCAGTGGTCCAGGGAGGAACAGGTGAGAAGGCCTAGCTTAGGCGATGGTGTGGGCAGAAGGTGAAAAGGGCCTAGAAGGCCTGAAAGGATCGAACTGCTGCAGAGCAGCTTCTTATATCGCTCGCCCACAGAATGGCCTGAGCCAATCAGCTTTCAGTCCAATTGTCCAATCAGGAAGGGTTTTGTACAAACCTGCAACCAAGTTACTTTCATTTTCCCTAGATTTCTAATTTACAAACCAGATATTCAAAAGCCGTTTTCCCACTTCGGGAGTTTTTGCCAATTTCCTCCCAATTTTTGCCTACAGTCAAGAGACTGGGCTGGTGAGAAAGGTAGATTGAGAAGATTTTTGTTTTACTGGTATCATTGGACTTTAATAGGCAAGAACACCATGAACATTTAAGCAAGAGGATTATATGGTCAACTTCATGTATGTTCTATTCATTGTGAAGGATGGATGAGTTAACTATGGGTACTGCATATAATATTGCAGGCTAGAGCACCAGGTGGAAAGCTATGCAGCAATGCCAGGAAGAGATGACAAGGCACTGATCAACAGTAGTAGAAATATTGATGGAAAGTAGAGCTCAATCTTAAAGCCAAGCAGGATGAGCCCTGGTTAGTTCTTGAATAGGAGATCACCTGGGAATACTGGGTGCTGTAGGTTTGGGAAAGGGACCCAGCAGCCCATTCCTGAAATAATCAGCCATTGAAAACCCTAAAAATAGCAAAGAAACATCAACATGGTGCTGAGCATGGCACAGTGTCAGGCTGGTGTATGGCTTACTTGGTGGAGTACTGCTCTGTGCTTTCTGAGGCCCTGAGTTTCATCACTAGCAGGGCAAAAGTGGGAAAAGAATCTGGCAGCCCCATTCTTAATCAATCCTGAAATAATCAGCCATTGAAAACCCTATGAGGGTCTCCATGATTCTGAAGCAATTCAAGGGCACCTAACAACAACAACAACATGGTACAGTGTCCAGGACTATTTCATTCTGTTGTACATAGGGTCTCTATGCATTACACCTGACTTAACTGCACTTAACAAAACAAGAAACAGAGGTCAATCTTAGGAAAAAATGTAAAATAATACTGGATTACATAGGTGACATGAAGGAGAACAAGGAAACAAGGATAACGCTGTTGCTACTAACCTAAGTTCAGTTAATGTGTACATTAACTGTAAACTAGGAATTTAGAAGTCAAGTGAAAGTAAGTTTCAGCTCAGGACATGTTGAATTTGAGATGTCTTCAGAAATTTTCATGGAACAACTGCATATGCCATTTTAGATTTCAATCAGAGGAGGTGTAGTTAAAGCCCAAATACTGAAAAGTTGCATTAGAAATACTCCATGAGGTTAAGAGAGAAGAAAAGCACAATCCTAGAAGGCAACAAACTCTTGAAGGTGAGTGGAAAAAGAGGGAAATTGAGAAATGGTAGGGGAGTTAGGAGAAGGGATAAAAAAATGACGACTATGTGGTAAACTCTGTTGAAAGCTTTAAAGAGATTAAGATAAACCCATTGGTTTTGGCAATTTGTGGATCATGAACTCCTTCTAAGAGTAGTCTCTATATAGCCTGGCAAAGGTGACTTGTCCGTGAAGGAAAATGGACATTAGGAATTAGTCAACATAACTCAAGCTGCTAAACAGGTCAAATGATGAGCACATATTAAGATTTTAACAGAGTTGCTGGTGCCCTGTGCAGAGGTCTTGACCATTGCCTTTGAGTCAGTGTCCGACTCATAGGGATCCTATGTACAACAGAGGAAACACCATCGTCAGTGCTTCTCTACTATTCATAGGGTTTTCAGTGGCTGATAGGTTTGGGGTATAGTTTGCCAGGTCCTTTTATCAAGCCTATAGCACCTGGTATTCCCAGGTGGTCTCCCATCCAAGTAAAAACCAGGCCCAACCCTGCTTAGCTTCCAAGATCTGAGGTGATCAGATGCCACAGTGGTATAGCTGCAGGCGTCTTGACCATAAGCAGTGAAAATTTACTTAAAAGGAGAAAAAAATTTCAAAACAATGTCTTATTAATGCCCACTTAGATTCAGTTCTTCATTTATCTTTTCATCAAGCTGCCATATTTTGGGAGCCACTGTAACAGAAAATGCCATTCTATAATATGGTCTCAAAGCTAGTATGGTCCAGGGACAGAGAGAGTCAGAAGGGGGAATATAAACGCCTTCGGGCTAAAAAGGTGGTGCTTTGAATCATAGGTTCTGTTTAGGGCTCATGCCATGACCCTTCACCTTAAGCATACACAACTCTCTCTTTAACTCAGCCTGGCTGTGTGATATTTCGATTATCTTATTTGCTGCACTTAGTAGTACAAAGGGCAGTGGCCTCTGACTTCCTCTCTCTCTCAAATACAGATACCAGGTACCTCCCTTCACCTCCAATCACTCTACCAGGGTCAATGCTTTATGTACATTGGATATTGTAGTTGCTTCTATTACTCTCTGGCTTGAGCAGGCTGAGTTCATTACAAGAGCTCTCCCAGATGGGCTTTCATTCCCTCACCAGCTCTTGCTTTTATTCTAACTCTCTCAGTAACTTCTAAAGCTCTTTTGATCACCTGGATCCAGCTCCCATTCATGACCGTCATTGTTGATGTGTTCAGGAGTGACAAGCTTTCAGCAAAAGGTTTAGATGAGGGAAAAAACATGATGGGGAGAGAAAGGAGAAAAACCAGAAAAAATAGGTTGTCACGCAAGGGTGAAGGCCTTCTCACACCACTGTTCTTTGGAAGACAATGTGGAGGAAAAAAATAATTTGGGAAATAGAAAATATAGGATGTGAGGTGGAACAGAAAGTGGATGATGGAATATCAAAAATGGAAGTCAGAAAAACCCTTGTGTTTATAATTCTCCATGTGAGGAGTGTCCTTGTGATTTATCTGCATTTATCAGTGATCTATCACCTTCCTGACAGCTTAGGGAGGGGATGACTACGTTTCCTTCACTTATGATGGATCTGTTTGATAATATCTTCAGCAGTTTGCAGCTGCTAGAGTCCCCTATTTCACACTTGTATCCACAAAATACATTTTAAAACATAGAGACTTCTTTGCTCTTTATATTTATCTGTCTTTATCTTTATCTCTTTTACTCTACCTCTACCAAGGAAGGCTAAAACTAGTCAGAAGAGCTCTTTTCTAACAGCAGCCGTGATAGCAGTCTCATTCCTAACTAATTTATTTACATATTACTTTCTATGTATTAACTCTGTAATAGCATGCATGCCGTATGTATTAATTGTCGTGTCTTGGCACAATTTGATCTGAATTATATTGAAATGTGTGTACTGCAATGATGAGTCATATTGTGGTTCTGCTTCAGTGATAGCATTTGCATAATGCTGTATATGATAAGACTATAAAGTAAGGGGTTGGGTTTTCAAGTGAGACTTATGGAAAACAGTCTTCTGACTTTACAGCCATGCCTCATACATCAGAATGCTCAGCCTAAGTGCCTTATAATTTATTGTAAGCACTTTTATTTATCCTTACTGCTGGAATGAGATAAAGAATAAACTCTACATGGTACAGACAACATTTTTTTCCATCTGGAACTTAACTTACTTTTGATATTTACTTTGTAATGACTCAGAAGGTAACAGAATTTTCTTCAAATAACTGTGGAAGTGTTTTTAATTGCACAGAGAGTGAGGATTTTAACTGAACATCTAAGCTAGGGTTCCAAGACTAATTTTACTCTCTAAAAGATACAACTAGAGGCTGCTTTTCTATTTCTAAATGAGAAGGATTTTTTTGAACAGAGAACAAGGACTCATGGGGAGAATCAAAGCAAAAGCAAGATTTAAAATTGCTGTTCATCTTCCCTCAACTATGTGGGGAGGAAAGAGGAGAATCTGTAGTTCAAAGGAGAAGAAAGAATTGGAGATCCTTGCTACTTCAGGGAGAATATAATTGCCTCTCACTCACTGAGAAGGAATAGGTCTTATTCTTACAACCGGAAGGTCCAAAAGACATACAAAGCATAGGGTGTGCCTCATCCAATCTGTGTGGAACCCCAGTTTGGGCAGATCTCTGCAGGCCACAAAGCACAGCATGGGCCAGTTGTTGTCATCTGTTTAGACTGTCCTTGAGAGAGAGAGAGAGCTATGTATTGGCTCTGTTTTTGTTGTTGTTGTTGTTGTTTGTTTGTTTTTCATTTTTTGGGTTTTTTGGTTTTGTTTTGTTTTTGTTTTTTGGTACTGGGGTGTTGAACCCAGGGCCTCACATGTGTTTTGCAAACGCTCTACCACTGAGCCTCACCCCCAGCCCACTTTTTACTCTTCCATCTTGAGACAAGGTCTTGTTAAGTTATGCAGGCTGCCTCTACCCTCAAACTTGGAAACCTCATGCCTCCATGTCCCAGGGATTACAGGCAAGTGTGGATACGCCAGGCTGGGCTCTGCCTTTTATGAAACTGGATTTGTTAGAAAGTGGTGATGCATTCAAGGCCTCAGTTGTCTATGTATAAGTATCCCAAAGATCCTTTAAAAAATGTTTCAGAGACAGCATGAGAACCTCAGTTTACACTGTTCCACTGTAACCATACTGCACCTTCCTCCTTTCAATTTAAATTTTATGGGCTTTAAGGGACCCATTGCTGACCAGAGGACACCAACGAGGAATCAGATAGGTAAGAACTCAGGCTGAAGATTTCCGTGGAGAGGTCTATTAATAAGTAATTAGATTAAATCACAATTTCTAGAGGTTGCTGGATGTAGACCAACATTAAAGTTTCTTTTGTTTTGATTATGTTTTTGAGACAGGGTCTTATTGAGTAGCCCAAGCTGGCCTCAAACTCTTGATCCTCCTCCCTCATGCTCCCAAGTGCTGAGATTATGGGTGAAAACCCCTATGCCTGGAAACAAAGAATTTTTACAGAAAGAACATCCAAGGTTCAAATTATGGAAGGATGTAGGAACTGAAATTTATTAGGCTTTTCCAAATCTCACTAGGTACTCTAAATACATTTAGTAACCACCACCATCTAAAGAGTCTACAGCCATACCACCCTGGCATCTGATCTCCTCAGATCTTGGAAGCTAAGCAGGGTCGGGCCGGGTTAGTTCTTGGATGGGAGACCACCTGGGAACCCCAGGTGCTATAGGCTTGGGAGAAGGACCCAGAAACCCACTGCCAAAAACCAATCAGCCATTGAAAACCCTATGAATAGCAGAAAAGTGCTGACAATAGTGTTTCCTCTGTTGCATATAGGGTTGTTATGAGTTGGACACCAACTCAAAGGCACCTAACAACAATGGTCAAGACATCTGCACAGGGCACCAGGAACTGTGTTAAAAATCTCACTATTTGCTCATCATTTGACCTGTTTAGCAGCTTGAGTTATGTTGACTAATTCCTAATGTCCATTCTCCTTCATGGACGAATCACCTTTGCCAGGTTATATAGAGACCATGTTTAGAAGGATGTTCATGATCCACAAATTACCATATCCAATGGGCTTATTTTAAATACCTGGCCTATTTAATCTCTTTAAAGCTTTCAACAGAATTCACCACATAGTCTTCATTTTCTTGTCTCTTCATTTAATTTCCCTACCATTTCTCAATTTCCCTCTATTTCCACTCACCTTCAAGACCTAAGGAAATAGTTATTAGTCCTGCACTGCAGAAAAACAGCATTAAAACTTTTCAACAACATTGGACACTTTTGGGTCCCCTGCTGTTCTTAGTTGGGTGTTGTTGTTGTTGTTGTTGTTGTTGTTGTTGTTGTTTTGCGGTACTGGGGGTTGAACCCAGGGCCTCGCGCCTGCATGCTCTGCAAGTGCTGGACCACTGAGCTACACCTCAGTCCATTTTTTTTTTTTTTTTTACTTTTTGAGACAGGGTCTCGATAAATTACGCAGACTGCGTCTGGTCTCGAACTTGCGATCCTCCCGCCTCCGCCTCCCGAGCCGCTGGGATTACAGGCGTGCGCCACCACGCCCCGGCCTGTTCTTAGGTTTAAAGTTAGACCTCACATCATTCAATCACTTCACGCTCTAGCCATAGTTTCTCTAAGTGACAAAATAAAAATTCCTGCACCATCATTTCAGAGTCTTGTTATATCACAACACGATATTTCCAAAAATTACAAATAGTAAACATTATGTGAACATTAGGCACTATTACTTAAGGCATATCTCAGACATTTTCGAGGGTTCACATCCAGCCCACTGCAACAAAATCAATATCCTAATAAAGTGAGTTACACGAATATTTTGGCTCCTTGTTGCATATGAAGGTTATGTTTTCCTCTATAGTGTAGTCCATTATGTGTGTATATGCATTATGTATAAAAAGCAATCATTGTATATAGCTTAATTTTAAAATACCTTATTGTTACAGATAATAAAAATAAAAAGCTAAGCTAGAAGCAAGGAAGCTAGGAAGCTGGGGATTCTTGTAGCAAAGATCAGTAAGGACTCCTGAGGGTCAGCAGTGATTGTCCATATTTCTTTTTATTTCTAATCTTAGAACAAGATGATGAAGCCAAAATGATTCAAAATGATTGATAATTCAAAATTCCTTAAATTTAGTGTTCAACTAACTTGGTATTTTAAAAAATATGTTTGCATAGTTCTTGAAATTCATTATACTTAAAATATTATTGTAAAGGCAGACTAAGGAGTTCTGACTCAGAAGAGTCTGGGATATTTTCATGATAGTTTGTTCTATACTCTGCTTAGAGATTTTCCTGATTCCACACTTTAATGCTGGTAATATATAGCATCACTTCCTAGACCAATTATCTCCCCTTGTAGAGTGAAATGATGCTATGATAGTTTTGCTGATTCACTAAGGGTTTTATTTGTACGACTGAAATTGTGAAGAAAACAGCATCAAATAAAGGCCCCCAGCGTTTCTTTTTCTTTTCTCTTCTTTTCTTTTCTTTTCTTTTTTTTTTCTCTTTTTTAGTAATTTCTTTTGGTTAGCGTACAAATTAATAGGTTTCATCCTAAAATTTCCATAGATGGATATCATTATACATAGTTCATAACTACCCCTCCATTACCCTCTCATGCTCCCTTCACTGGCCCCATTCATCCCCAAATAGTCTCCCTCTGCTAACATGTCATTGTTTGCTTGCGTGTTATTACACACACATATATATAAACATAAAAATATATACACACATATTCCAAACAATCTAGATTCTATATGTGAAAGAAAGTGTATTTGTCCTTCTTTTTCTCATTATTTTTCTCACTGTTCCCTTCCTTCCTTTAGTCTCCTTTCCTCAAATGTTGTTGTTGTTAGGTGCTGTGGAGTCAGTGTCAGACGTTTAGCAACCCTACATACAACAACCACAACCCCACTTACAACAGGTGCAACACTATTGTCATTGCTTCCCTGCCGTTCATAGGGTTTTCAATGGCAGATCAATTTTTGCGAGTGGGTTGCCAGGTCCTTCTCCCAAGCCTACAGAACCTGGTGTTCCCAGGTGGTCTCCCATCCAAGTACTAACCAGGCCTGACCCTGCTTAGCTTCTGAGATCTGACTGGATCAGATGCCACAGTGCTACAGATGCAGCCTACCCTCAAATAGTCTCACCTAAATTGTCATCATGCCCTGCCACATAGACACACACACATACACACACACACACACACACACACACACACACACTTAAATCCAGAGTCTACACATGAGAGAATACATGATATTTGCTTTTCTGGATCTGGCTTATTTCATGTAAAATGCTGGTCTCTAGTTCCATCCATTTTCCTTCAAATGACATAATTTTTTTCTTCCTTATGGCTCAATTAAACTTCACATTATAAATATATATATTTATAATATATAAATATATATTTTATATATAAATATATATAAACACATTTTCTTTATCCATTCCTCTGTTGATGAACATCTAGGGGCAAATACTTTTTTTTAATTGTGTACTAGTGTTTGAACACAGAGCCTCATGCGTGCTTTTGCAGGTAGTTTTAACACTGGGCTGCACCCCAGCCCATTTTTTATTATTTTGTCACAGGGTCTTATTAAGTTATATAGCCTGCCTCTATCCTCAAACTTGCAATCCTCTAGCCTCCACCTGCCAGGTCACTGGAATTACAGGCATGAGGCACTGCACCTGGCTGCTAACACATTCCTGAAGACGTCCTCCTTTCCCACGTTTTAAATCTTTCCACATCTTATACAAAAAGGGGATTTGAAAATTTGAACAAATAATAAAAACTTAATTTAAAATGTTTTCATATAACTAAAGCTAATAATTTCCTGAAATATCAAATTTCCTCTAACTCAATTGATTTTCTCCTACCTGTCCTGGGTGTTACTGATTTATTTTTATACAAGGTGGGAAAAAACACCCACTAAAGTTAAATAATTTCCCCAGAATTAAATTAGAACTATGTTACAGCTTTTTCTTTCACTATTAATATCATACAATATTGTATCATTATAAAATATGATACTAAAATAAAATGACAAACAGGCCATAGTTCATAAGCTACTAACTTATTTTAATACATTTTTATTTTTAATTGACACATAATCATTGTAAATATTTATGGGATTCGGTGAGAGATTTCAACACATCCATATAATGTGTAATGATCAAATCAGGGTAATATGCATATCATTATTTCATGTGTGTTGTCAACATTTAAAATCCTCTCTATGAATTTTTTTAATATTCAATTTAACTACTAACTTATAACCAAAGCATTATAGTGCCCTTGTCATGAACTTGATTTATAGTTCATAGACTTTGCTGGTGGTAATTGTTGTTGTTACGTGCTATCAAGTTGAGTCTGACTCATAATGATCCTCATAGGATTTTCCATGGCTGATTTTCTCAGGAATGGACTGCCACATCCCTCTCCCTGGTGATAACTAAATGGCTATAAATTAAGATGCATATTACTTATGAAAAAAACACCATTACTTTGTAGCTGTTTTTCTATGATTCTGGATATTTAACCTAGGAATCAAGATTTAATTCAGGGTTTTACAACCTTGGTCTTTTCAACATTTTGGATAGACTATATCTTTTTTATGGAAACTATCCTGCTTATCAAGATCCCTGGCTTCTACCCACTAGATACCAGTAGTCATGCCTTCCTCCCCAGTTGTGACAAACAAACAAACAAAGTATCTCCAAGCTGAGCATGGTGGTCCATGCCTGTAATTCCAGCATTTGGTTTGTTGAGGCAAAAGGATCATGAGTTCCAGGCTTCCTGGGCTACATAGCAATACTCTGTCCCCCCGAAAAGAAAATATCTCTAGACATAATTAATGTAATCTAGGGACACACATCATCTCCATTTAGAAACCAATCATCTAACCATTATTTCTTAATTTAAGAAGCAAATAATCCTTCTTCCACCTGTCCGATTACACTGCCCCTATTAGGAGTAAGAATAGAGATAACTGGTAAGAGACTAAGTAATGGAGAAAATGTATATGAAGCTGCATTTAGATAAGTTCTAGTTCTAAGAAGGTATGTTTTTAGCCAATAATACTTGTTAAATATGAAGTGACCTCCCTACTAATAACTGAATAGGCTTAAAATTTCATAGGTTTGTATCATTTTCATGGTGGATATCTTGTCAGTAAATATGCTATGAAGTAATCTGTTAGAACAAACTGAATTCAGCTTTTATTTTCTGTCTCCAATTGTCTTCAACTTTTAAAAGTATTATCCTTCCACTTGCACAATATAAGTGAAATACCCAGTGTACCTATTTGTGTAGGTGTGCATAATGTACCTGGTGTAAAGTGTTTACAGAGATAAAATGCTTGAGATTTTTATGAAGACATTGATTTCTTATGACACTTTTATGGCTTAGATATACTGAACATGGTAGATTAAAATTTGTTTGGCTACCTTTCCTGTTATATTGTAAAGCTGATCATTTTGAGAAAAATCATTCTATAATCCTATAATTAAGATAGATAACTCACCTGATATTTAAAGGTTCGTGGTTGAAGTAGGCAAACTATGAAACTCTTACTTAGTGATTTATACTTCTTTTCTTGGTTTTTATATGCAAATTAGATTACTTACTTTTCAGAAATGGTCCTTCCTCATAGTAGAAACAAGAATATTTATTTCTGTCATTAATTTTACTTTTAATACTAAACTCAATAATTATCTTTAAATTTTCATTTATATAACATAATCTTAATGATTTCTTATGAAATGTTGTTGTTGTTAGGTGCTGTCGAGTCAGATCTGACTCATAGCAACTCTAAGTACAACAGGACAAAACACTGCCCACATAGTCTTTCAATATTTGAGTCTATTGTTGTAGCCACTGTCTTTCTTCTCATTTTGAGTCATGCCACATCAGCAAAAGGAGATCATAGGGGCTTTACTCCATTCCCATCATTAAGTTCAACTCTACTTTGAGGAGGCAACTCTTCCCCAGTCATTTCTTGAGTGCCTGCCAGCCTGGGGGGCTTATTTTCCAGCACTATATTTGACAGTGCTTCTCTACTATTCATAGGATTTTCAATGGCTAATTGTTTAAGGAGTGGACTGCTGGCTCCTTCTCACTAGGCTCTTTTAGTTCGGAAGCTCAGCTGAAATCTGTCCACCATAGGTGGCCCTGCTGATATCTGAAATACTGGTGGCATAGCTTCCAGTATCCCAGCAACATGTAAGGCCCCACAGCACATTAAGCTGACAGAAATGTGGGGATTATAAATATTAGTTATCCATTATTCTTCACCTATCACACAATCAAAAAAGACTTGGTAGATGACCTAATAACAGCTTGTTAAATTAAATTCAGTTATTTGCTCCACATTTCAGCAAGTATCTACTTGCTGACTAACCAATGTTTATGCTGCTCAGCTCAGTGAGGGGTCTACAAGTGAATTACTAGGTCTCTGCCTTTAATAAACTTATGAGCAAAGATGAGTGTAAAAAATGTAATGCAATGTAGAGTTTGAAGAGATCATAAAACCAGGCCAAGTGAAAAGGATGAGATACAGATACAAAAAGATTTCCTGGAGAGTACTTTGTGTTTCACCCCTTGGTCTTCAGCTGTATGACAAAAATCCCACCCAAAGTTAAAAGATATTTTCTAACCCTAGCTTCATGGCATAAATGTCCTTCTCTTGAGGATGCAGTCCTTTCTAAACCCAGAATTGCTTGCCATATCATGAGATCTTTGAGAAAACATTCTGTTAAATCAAACAACACACACAGTGCTAACATATTTTTAAAATATATCACTTTAAACTTTCCCTGCTTTAGCCCAGATGGATTTTGAAAAGAAAGTCAATAGGTACACAATTTTGAACAACATTGTTCAGTACTAAAGTATCATTCTAGATGGGTGATAATTCATTATTATCATCGTAAGATGGCATGGCCCTGGGACCTTCATTTATTCTATGGCCCTGCCTAACACGTGGGTCCTCCAACTTTCTTCCTAGATATTACTTTTTATGGAGTCTGTGAATACTGGGAACCTGGATCTGCATTAAAACCAGCATATCTCACTTATGTATAGCCCAGTAGTCTGTCATTACTCTGTGAGACTGTTTATTTTCACTTAATACACAGAGCTCTACAAATAGAGACTATTACTTTGGCTTTTAGCATCTTTTTCTTGTGTGTTATATTTATGACTTAAAATAGTTACTACTGTAAATTGAGGTTTTAAAATAAAAAAATAAGTTCTGAACTTGCATTATTTCTTTGTTCATTTTACATTAGGAAAATTTTAGTTGCATTGAAGAAGAACTATTTTCTATTACAGGGTCAATACATATATTTTGGAACTTTTGACTACATGAAAAAAGAACCATTGAGCCGGGGAGCATGGTACATGCCTGTAATCCCACTGGCTCTGGCGGAGAAGGCAGGAGGATCACAAGTTTGAGACCAGAGGCAGTCTGCATAATTTAGCGAGACCCTGTCTCAAAAAGTAAAAAAATGGGCTGAGGGTCCAGCTCAGTGGTCCAGCACTTGCAAAGCATGCAAGCATGAGGCCCTGGGTTCAACCCCCAGTACTGAGGGGAAAAAAAAAGAAAGATTAAAGATTTGGAATAGTAATTTCTTTTTTAAAAACACTATACTATGTTCTGATGCTTGGAGTTTGGTTAACCATGAGAGTCAATAAAAAGTGTGCATATTCTACCTTTTCTTTCTCTTGTTTGTAAATAAAAGATAAATTTAAAAACTAAATTAGCATTAAACAGAAAGTAAGAATAAGATGTCATGAAGACAGTCATGACAGAATTTCTATATAATGCATTGTTTCAGTACCTGCATTTTTGCTGACCTGACAGTTTTGCTGAAATAGCCAATTACTTCTTTAAGATAGATCTGTACACTTTCAGAGAATAATTTGGAATAATGATCTGTGTGATTTTAACTCTTCCACAAATAAAAATTACTAAAATGTCAAAGGACTCCAAAGACTTGACTTAGCAACTCCACCGTATGCCTATAAGATTTGCCCAATTTATTTGTGGTTGCTGTAGGACTTGGGATAGGGACATGGAACATAGGTAACATGTGTACTGTGTCTACATGCCATGACCCTGTTAGTTCACATGACAGGTATTTACCAAGTGCCTGTTGTATTCCAGATTAATTTGAGGAGATATCCAGATGAATAAGGCAAAATCTGTCTTTCTTAAATTTACAGGCCCTATTTACTTAAAATATGTTTTTTTAAGGTCAGATTAGGGCCCATTCTGGACTAAAGGACAGAATACTTCTCTCTGATGTCACAAGTCTGCTCATTGCTGTGTTCAGCTGTGTAGGTGAGAAAAGGACAAAGGGAAATGTGCTAGATGATTTAAAATACATTTATACTGGGCCATTTTCATCCTCAGTAGAAAAGAAAAACATAGTAAGTCTACATGCTACAATTCCATTAATGGTATAGAAGAAAACAATATGCAGCCTCATAATTAATTCTGAATGACTCTAATTTGAGAGGTACTATGAATACCACTGAGGACAGAGAGCTTATGCCACAAAAGAGTAGAATAGAAAAAGTAAAGTCAATTCTGGAAGGAGACAGCAAGTGTCCATAATGATACCTAAAATCCACTATGATTATTAAAACAAATAAGGAGAAAAATAAGACCTGTATTTCTTGGCACCCAATTTAAGTCAAATTCTCTGTGTAAATAAAACATACGAGTCACTTAAAAGTAATCAGATGAGGAAGTCTTTGTACTATACTAATGTTAGTTGTTAGGTGCCATCGAGTTGGGTCTGACTCATAGTGGCCCTATGTACAACAGAACAAAACATACTCCCCAGTACTGTGCTGTGTCTGTTACTATGTCAGTGCTTCTCTCCTATACATAAGGCTTTCAATGCCTGATTGTTTCAGGATTGTTTCAAGAGTGGGCTGCCAAGTCCTTCTCCCATTTTATGCCATGCCATGGGGATCAAACCTCGTGCCTCAGAGCACGCAGAGCAACACTATACCAACTTTGCTAAACCCATAGATACACTATATAAGGTAGTTTTTTTAAAAAACTCAGTTTTTCTTCTCTTTGTGGGAGATATGAATTGACCTCTAAATCCATGTGTGGACAGCTTCTGAATTATGCAAGTTTCCTATCTATGCATGGATGTGTGCTCTCCATGCTGATCTGTTTTGTTCTGAGAGAAAACTTGGATCCAGCTCATTTTAGAAAATGCAAAGGAGCTTGATGTTACTATTGTTTTACTGTCATGGTCCTAGTTATTTCTGTGCTTCCTCTCATGACCTAGAGTATTAGAGTAGAACAGTACTAGAGTAGAACAGCTAGCTCTACAGCCGTGAACAGAGTTTGGGGCCATCTCCCTGTGGCACAGACATAAATCTTGCCAAAAGGTTGCTGAAAGATGGAAGTTTTTGTTTTCTCAATTTATTTTTCACTGACATTTTTGTTTGCTAGAAAGCTGAAGGAAATAATTGCATTCACCATGAAATGTTTACCCCTTCTCTACTAATCTATGTTTTTTGTCCCCTTCTTTAGCATTGCAGAGAGATCATTTTAGGTTTCTTTAAAAATAGTCCTTTAACCAAGCATTTCTCATTTACCTTCTTTGAAATATAAAGTACAAAACTGGTTTCTTCCTCTTATGAAAGATTGCATTCTTTCAATAGTGCCAGAAGCAGAGAGCACAGTATTTTACTATTAGACAACCTGCTACCCTCAGCAGCTGGAATGAGACTTAAACCAGATGATGTTTGCTTAGATTTCCTTGATACAGTATCTATCCACTTACCCTTGGACCTGTCTAGACACTTCTCATTCCTGGGAATGGACATTCCAAGTGCTTACCGTCACATTGTGTTCTGAAATCTAGTCTAATTTTCATAGCAGTGGAGCATAACTTGAACCTGCCATCATGCAAAACTATGGGAAATACTTACAAAAGAATAAATATAACTCAAGACAGTATAAAACTGCTACAATATCAATTGTGTAATTCTCAAAAATACTTAAGCAGATGGAGTTTTGTGTGAATGGCCTTTTCCTAAATAACAAGAAGATAATCCAAGGGGAAGTCAATATTCATTTAACTTTATCAGCCTGCATTACTCATACTCAGAGTGTTTATTGCTGAACTGAATCTAATATAATGACATTCGTCCACTGGATGGTAATTAGATCTTAAAGGAAATAGTGAAAATACTTAGTACTCTAAGAAATGTCATGGCAATGATTCATTATGCACATAATTATTTTTCTTGGTTGGCCTTGTTAAACCACTCATGCAGAGAATAAAACAGATACAGTCATGGCTGAAGCACTAACATTATTTCTCTACTCTGGCAGATGTGTTGTAGAAGACAAGAACTCGAAGGTAGCTTGGTTGAACCGTTCTGGCATCATTTTTGCTGGACATGACAAGTGGTCTCTGGATCCACGGGTGGAGCTGGAGAAACGCCATTCTCTGGAATATAGCCTCCGAATCCAGAAGGTGGACGTCTATGATGAGGGTTCCTACACATGCTCAGTTCAGACACAGCATGAGCCCAAGACCTCCCAAGTTTACTTGATTGTGCAAGGTAAGAAAAGGGTGGGATAAGCAAGTGATTAAGGGAGAGATGGATGTGGAGAATAATCGTGATGCACAAGACATTTGAAAAATCATTGCTGAAAAAAGGTACAAATAGGTTATTGCACTTAAGTATGTATTTTCCTTCTAGAAGATAGACTGCTGGGTGTGGTGGTTCACACGTGTAATTCCAGCACTCAGGAGGCTGACGTTGGAGCACAGAAGGATCACCAGTTTGAGGCTAGCCTAGGCTACGTAACAAGACCCTGTTTAAGGAAACAAAACAAAACAAAACCCTGGAGAGAGAGAGAATATGCTTCCTACTGTGAGAGTGTTTTCTCTTAGCCCCAAATATGAAAGCACACAGCAAAATCTACAGCTGTTGGTACAAAGTAAAACAGGGACTTGAGAAAACACACAATGCTGAGAATGATAGAAAGTTCACTTTACCACCCTATTATTTACCTGATGCTTCGCTGAATTTAAGAAAGTTTGGTTTTATCTGTCTATGCCCTAAAGATTGTCATTATCTGTTTTGATGTTAGAAAAAGTCTTTGAGGAAAATAAAAAGTCCCAGAGGCCTTAATACCTTCTCATTTATGCAGCTTTCTATGCGGCTCGTACTTCACTTAAGAACAAATTATTTGTGAGCAAGTCCAGTGATGAGTATCTGCAAAGTCACTGAGGACAATTTGCTTCTAGATTGGGGTTTCCAAGGGCACATCTGAGTCATGATTTTACAGAATGAAAACCCTAAATGGCATACATATGCCCCCAAACTATAGCTCCCTTGGGTCCCCTTTCCCATAATTGCAGAGCAAAAACAAAGCTGATCAGCTGCATAATTTTATTGCAAGTGAAGTCAAACCACCAACAGTTTCAATCCATCTATCAGGAAAGATCTAAGTACTAACAAATATTAGGGCTGTGTTCTTTTATTCTTGATTTACAGTTTTATGTAAATTTAATGCAAATTAGGCAAGGTCCTAGGGCTCCTGTCAGGATTCCAATGCAGTTAGTGGTGTGGCAAAGTTTGGCTGTAGCTTCTATTAATGTGTTATGGATTTCATTATTACAGCTTTTAAAATATCATTCTCCCAGGTCCTCTGATTAACAGATTGAAATTAGAATCAAGTACATTAGAGACTGCCTGCCACAAGGGTGGTTTAGTCATGTGATCTGTATCTTGGTCCCTTTGTAATGGCTGATAGCTTCATTTTAGTCCCTTAAAAGGTGTAACTATGGATTTTCAAAGTTCTAATCACAGCCAAATTGTAGGATGCTTCCTTTATAGCTCAGTGGAGAATACTTGAACTCTGTGACACAAAACACCAGGATTTAGAGTTCAGATACCCCACTTAATACGAAAACATAACTTCTTTTTATTGTTAGGTGCCATCGGGTTGGGTCCAACTCATAGAACAACAGAACACTGTGCCGTGCTTAGCACTGTATCAATGCTTCTCTGCTATTCATAGGGTTTTCAATGGCTAATTGTGTTTGGGATTGTTTTGGGAGTGGGCTGACAGTTCCTTCTCCCATTTTTCTGGTGCTGGTAATTAATTGCCCAACGTCATACAGAGAATTTAGGGAATAGGTGGTAGAGAATTTGACCTGGAATCAAATCTGCAGCACTTTCTCTTTGGTTGAAATGTTTTGCCCATGATGTTAAGGACTATTTTAAAGATTTACGTTAAGGTCTGAGCTCTTACCACCATATACCCAAAGTTCTTTCCTTTCTTTCTTATTTATTTGTGTACTTTTAAGCTATAAACATGGCCATTCCAGGAGGATTAGAACCAGAACTCAATTGGATCAGACTGTGTACACCTTCTCACCATGGCAGTGTAAATGAAATTAACTTTAAAAGAATATTAAGGGATGGAGAAGGACCTACTAATTGCCAAGTACTGTTTATTCATTTTCTCATTTAATTCTAACATTACTATAAGAGATATTAATAATTTTATTATATATCTGCAAAAGCTTAATGTTCAGAGACAATAATGAACCTCTCAAAGGCATCCTGTTGACTTGGGGCAGGGTTTGAAACCCATATGTGGTTGAAGGAAAAATATTGTCTTTCTTTCATAAGCACAGAACCTTGAAAGAGAAAATAAGCAACAAAGCCAGTACTTATAAGGAAAATGAAGAAAAGATTGTCTCTTCCTTGGGTCTGAGTTATGGATAACAGCTTCTGTAGATTATAGGCATGTTGGCATTTGGTCTCCAGCACCAGGTGGGTGAGCCACTTCCCTTTAGGACATTCAGCTTTGTGGTGGTCAGAGGTTCCATCCATTCACACTTTCCTACTGTCTCCTATGCAATGCCTCAATCATACACACACACACACACACACACACACATATATTTATCACACTAAAATCTGCTTCTAGGACTGGTAGTGTAGCTTAATGCTAGAATACTTTTCTTTCATGTGAAATGTCCTGAGTTTGATCCCCTGCACTGTAATAAATAAACAAACTAATTAATTAGTTAATTAAAACTAAAAAGTTTTCTCTTTCTGGTTATGGCTGTTTCCCTCTTTTCCCCAGTCCCTTCCTTCACAATCTAAGGGCTTTTTGAATATTTCATATTTTGCCTTCATCATCTTCCCTAGTTTCTGCAAATCCATTTCAACTAGTCATTGAATAAAATTTCTATTCTTTTTCCTCAACCAATAGTGCAACCGCTCTTAGCTCAAAAATGCTATGAAATAACACTAAAGAATAAAAGTTAAAAAGGTGGGTATGCAATCACAAGGCCTCCTTCAAATCTCAGTTTTCCTTTGTGTATCTAACTAAATTTTAAGGTAAACCATTTAATTTCTTTAAGGATCAATTTTGTCATGTGTGAAATAGAGAGAGATACAAATTTAAAACTTTAAATCCTAGGATTAAATTAGATGCTCACCAAGCCTGATGTCTGGAGATCATCTGTTCTTGCCTAATTGATGATGATTATGATATGGTGTTGGTGATGGTGATGGTGCTGGTGGTGATGATGGTGATGGTTATGAAGATGGTGGTAGAGGACCAGGTGATGCTGCTGCTGCTGCTAACACCATGATGTTGTTGCTTTTCCACTATTTCTGTAAAGTTCACTCTTGTGCTCAGTTGCCGCCTACAATCTCACAGTGGATTTGGTTCATTACTTGTTATCCTTGCAGCAGACTCAGTCAGTCTATTTGGGGGTCCCTCTGACCCATTTTTCTCAGCTGTCTTTTTCTTTTGCACTTAGTTTCTTGCTTTACTTTTTTGGGACTCTAGAAGTTTTCTTAGAACAGCATCACTTTTAAGTTCTTACCTACATTTATTAAAGATGTGTCAGTCAAAACTGTGGTTTACATCAACATTTAGATGATTTATTTAATTTTAGATTGGTGGGAACTCATTCCCCATAATTTCTGGTCCAGGATTTCTGGGTGATGTCTAAGAATTTTCATTTGTAACAATTTCTAAGGTCATGTTGAGGCTCCTGGTATAGGTGCAATGATGAAGGGAATGACTGCATGGAGAGAATTGTATACTTTAAGATTATATGGAGAAGTAATGTATGGGTTCACTGTATTTCAGATAATGCTGCACCCCCAAATATTCTATAAACTAATGTTTCTGGAAATGACACAGAGAACAGAAGAAATGATCAGTACCTTCACATTCACAGCCCACCTCATGCACTTGAAGTCTGCTGACATAGTTTAGCTCTGTGGAAAGAAAGTCTTCCTCCCTAAACTTTCCTTTTTCAGATAGCACAGCGTAGGGTTTATAAACCCTGTGTTTCTCTTGCATTCTGTTTTTTCTGGAAGCTATGTGTGTGTGTGTGTGTGTGTGTGTGTGTGTGTATCTATATCTATCTATCTATCTATCTATCTATCTATCTATCTTTCTATCTGTGTGTGTGTGTGTATATATATACACACACATACACACAAACATACACACGTACATACACACATACATATACATATATACATATATGTGTGTGTGTATATATATATATATATATATATATATATATATATCAACTGATTTAGCTCAGTTGGTAGAGCGCTGCACTGCAGTTTCTGAGGTCCCAAGTTCAATCCCCAGCACCGCAAAAAAAATGGGAGAAGGGCCTTGCAATCCACTCCCAAGGCAATCCCAAAACAGTCACCCATTGAAAACCTTATGAGGGATGATATGTGTTGGGTACCGACTCAACGGCACCTAACAACAACAACAACAAACAACAAATATAAAACAAACAACAATATACAATATACAATACACAACAAATGACAACAAATACACACACACACACACACACACATATGTGAGTGTATATATATATGTGTGTGTGTGTGTGTGTGTGTGTGTGTCTCCACAGTGGTAGTGTTTAACATCTTCAGTATTTTCTCTTAGATTGGTGATAATTTTTCATAGAAAATGTATGTCTTTGCCAGTTCATATGGGTCATTATACAAAGAATAAGCTATGTTAGCCACCAGGGTGGTGGTGCACGCCTGTAATCCCAGGGGCTTGGGAGACGGAGGCAGGAGGATTGCAAGTTCGAGACGAGGGGCAGTCTGTGTAACTTAGCAAGATCGTGTCTCAAAAAGTGAAAAAAATGGGTTGGGGGTGCAGCTCAGTGGTCTAGCACCTGCAGAGCATGCAAGCACGAGGCCCTGGGTTCAACCCCCAAAACCGAAAAAAAAAAAAGTATAAGCTATGTTGAAATAAATATGCTGTGTATTTCAATAAGCACTGTCTAAATGATAGCTACCCATAACGTTTTCATAAGATACACTGGTGAAAGCCTTGCATCGGCAAATCCACAAATCAGTCATTACCTTCAGAGTCACTTGTTATTACCTTATAGTAAATATTTTATCTATGGGAGTCAAGGCTACCCAAATATAAGCATGGATTTTTAGATCCTAATAGATGGAGGGACCCATATCTAAAGCCTGATTTGGTTCTTATGCCAGCTACTTTACAGAGTCCAACATTAAGGATTAAGAAAATCTCACCCTTAAATTCAATAAAATAAGCAGATAAATACTAAAGGCATTTTTCCATTAATGATGCCCCAACTTTTTTTTCTCCAAAGGTTACCCTCCTGTGATTTTCTGGTCTTTCTGATCGTCCTGAATAAGGAAATATGTATTGAGGCAATGTGTCTTAAGATAGGATCTTTGAATAACTTGCAGCAAAGTGAATAATTTGTCTTTTTATACTTGTCAAAACGCAAGTGCCCGAGAGCCACATCCAGAACAATTGAATCAGAATCCCTGGGGTGGGTCAAACTTTCAAATACATTTTGCTCTTCAGGTGATACAGACATACCCCCAAAAATCAAGAACTACTATCCTAGGGATCTAAGCAGTCCATGAGAGGGATTTACTCCTTTCTCTGTGCTTATTTTTCCATTTGATATTACATCAAATTATGTCTAAGACTCTACAGAGAAGATATTAGAGTACTGTAGTAGTAAAAACTAAAAATAAAATAAAATTGTGCATTTGTCAAAAATAGTGAATACTTGAGCCCTGGGAAGAGTAGACTCCAAAAGAAAGGTGTTTGTTTAGCATTTCCATTTGTATGTGCATGCAAAAAGGAAATCCTGACATAACAATATTTGTAAAATGTGATTTTTAAAAATACCCCATTTACCATATGTAATAACTTTTATCCTATTTT
>VMDO01012779.1:13821-42001 GCA_007922755.1 Pedetes capensis
TTTTTTTTTTTTTTTTTTTTTTTTTTTTTTTTTTTTTTTTTTTTTTTTTTTTTTTTTTTTTTTTTTTTTTTTTTTTTTTTTTTTTTTTTTTTTTTTTTAATCTTTTTGCAGTACTATGCCTTTTGAATCCAGGGCCTTACATGTGCTAGGCAAGTGCTCTACCACTGACCTGTACCCCAACTTCCTTTTTATTTTTTGAGACACACTGTTGCTAAATTGTGCAGGTTTCCTCTGGTCTTGAACTTGCAATCCTCCTGCCTCAGCCTCCTGAGCGGCTGGGAATAAAGGCACGTACCTTGGTGCTCAGTAGTCTCTGACTTTTATTCAGAAAGAATTCACTTTTGATTTGTCTTTGGTGGATTTGCACTAATATTTTCATCTTCATCACATAACCAGTAGATTTGCCAACCCATTGGCAAGCTTCCATCTAACATCTCTTTGTGATCAAGGATGCTGCATGGTCATGGTCAGAGAAAATCTAAATTGCCTCACAAAAGAGTCCAGTTCATTCACCTTGGACTTAGATTCAGACACAGTGATTTGATTAGCTGAGGCAACCATTTATTCACATACCACTCTGACTTTGGGTGGTACAGAAAGCATTTCAAAGAAAAAATAGCTACTAAACGGTCTGATTTAAAACTACTCCCCAAACCAAATTTTAATATCCTTTTTATTGGTCTCATCATTGATCTGTTGTCTAGATATACTTTAATATATTCACCTTTTAGTCTCTGTCTTTCTGTAATTAATCTCCACATTTGGTGATGTGGTGGACATCTGCTGATTTGACTGCTTACATCTATTTCTTCTTTCTTTCTGTAAAGAACAACTGTATGTTCTTTGGGAAGCTTCCCTTCCCCAGTAGTGTGGTGGGACTGACTCACTTCAAACAGTGGTCAGGATTCTTAGGTGGCAAACAACAGAAATAGACTGTATGTTAAAGCTATTTAGCAGCATTTTTTTTTCTTTGAAATGCTTCCTATACCGCCAAAATTCTGAGTGGTAAGAGAATAACTAGTACATTAAGCTCTCTTTCCAGTCAGCATAACTTATCCTCCTACCCATTCTCCTTTTGGCCACTCCTACTTCTCTCTCTTTTTTAAAACCAAATTCTGAACGCAAAGGCTATTTCTTTTTGTAATTCTTTTGTTTAGATTGGAAGATGAATCAAATACCGTGGGATAATTTACTGACTTTCAATATTTCACAATGGCAATTTAAATTTTTTAAATCCAAAGTCATATCTATCTCCTTATTAGATGTAGAAAAGAAAAAGGAAAAAAAGTCAGACATAATGTTTACTTGAAGATGCCTTCTGAGTGCTCTCTAAGGCAGACTTGTACAAGGTGTGAGGTGGAGATGAAAGATGATTCTTCATTTTCAAAGTACAAATCAGGTCTGTATTCTGAAAAAGAGACAGGTTTATTCATCGTTTCAGCTTTACCAAGCTTTGTTCCCTTTAAAATCTCACTTTTAGTTGTTAAAATATTCACTGTAGGAAACAGATTTGTAACCCATTTCTCATTTTACCTCCACTCAGAAAAACAAAATTTGATATCCCAGGGTTTATTTGCGAGGGCACTTCCCATAAAAGAGAGTGAGTACGCATTGGGAAATTTGTCTGGTTAACTCCTAACCACGGGCCCCCTACCATCCCCCGCCCCGGCACGCACACTTTCGCCCCCATCACCCTCCCCACCTCCTGACTTCCCGCCTCTCCAGGGCTGGTGACCTAATAGCATTTTTCTTCATGCATTCTTTGGCGTCGCCCCACGGCCTGGCTGCCTTTGCCTGTCTGAGTCTTATGAAATTCCTGCATGTTCGCCCCAGATTAAGCCGAGTGTGTCTCAAGATGTGTGTTCCCTTTTGTTCTTTCCCCGAACGCTCCCTGTGCAACGTGTCTGAGGGTGGAGTGGGGAGGCCCGCGGGGGGCGGGGCCGGGCCGGGGAGCTGTCCGCCCCGCACGTTTCCAATCGCATTACGTGAACAAATAGCAGGGGAGCAGCCGGGCCAGCACTGCTGTGTAACTTTGCAAATGTGCCAGAAAGTTTAAACCTCCCCTCCTTCTCTCGCTCCAGACACTGCCCGCTCCCTGGGCAGCCGCGCCGCTCCCGGTCGCCGTCGGGAAGGACTGGGGAAGAGCGGGGACTCGCGCCACGTCCCTGCCTGGGGGAGGTCGGCCGCCCACCTTTGGCACTCACGGCTTAGCGGGGCTGAGACGCCGTGCTCCGCCCGCTTCCTCGGCGGAAGATTCCCCCCTCCCTCGCGGGATCTGAGCCCCCTTCTGGTTTTCTCCTGGCCACGTTCTCCCCGACGGGGGAGAATCCGGTGCGGGGAGCGATGCGCTTCGCCTGGACGGTGCTCCTGCTGGGGCCCCTGCAGCTCTGCCCGCTCCTGCGTTGCGCCCCGCAGACCGCCGGCCAGCAGCAGCCCCCGCGCGAGCCGCCGGCTGCCCCCGGTGCCTGGCGCCAGAAGATTCAGTGGGAGAACAACGGGCAGGTGTTCAGCCTGCTGAGCCTGGGCTCTGAGTACCAGCCGCAGCGCCGCCGAGCCCCGAGCGCCGGCGCGGACAGCGCTGCAGCCCACCCGCCGCGCACCCCTATCCTGCTGCTTCGCGACAACCGCACCGCAGCGGCGCGGGCGCGGACGGCCGCCTCGTCCGCGGTCTCCACCGGCAGCCCCAGGCCCGCCGCCCGCCACTGGTTCCAAGCCGGTTACGCGTCGTCCGGGCCCCGCGACGCGGCCGCCTCGCGCTCCGGGAACCGGACCGCGTCGAGACCGCTCCCCGAGCTCAGTAACCTGCGGCCGTCCAGCCACGTGGACCGCATGGTGGGCGACGACCCCTACAGCCTCTTCAAGACCTCCGACGACAACCCCTACTACAACTACTACGACACGTACGAGAGGCCCCGACCCGGGAGCAGGTACCGACCCGGGTACGGCACCGGCTACTTCCAGTACGGTAAGCACCCACAAGTGCGCAGGGAGCACCCGAGCGCCCGGCGCCCCGTTGTGTGGCTCCTTGACGTGGCCGCCTGGGCGCGGCGGGTCCTCGTCCCCGCTGATCCGACCCCTCCCTCTGAGCTTGCAGAGCCAGCCCTGGAATCTGGTGCAAACCGTTCTCCTTGCCCCTTCTGCTTCCTTTTCACTTTGCTTCTTGGTCCTGGCGTCCCCAAATCCTCTGCTACCTTCAGCCCCACCCTACAATGCTTGTGGAAGAAGGGTGACAAGTGAGAGACCTGTAGGAACCGGAAGCTGGAGTAGAGGGCGACAGGTTGTCTAACTGCTATGCCTATTGACTGTTGACATGTAGGTCTCCCAGACTTGGTGCCGGACCCATACTACATCCAGGCATCCACGTACGTGCAGAAGATGGCTATGTACAACCTGAGATGCGCAGCGGAAGAAAACTGTCTGGCCAGGTACCTTCCGGGATCTCTACAGCCCTGATTTCCTCTTTTGGTTCTGGGATCACTCACACTTGTGGCTCTTACTGCTTTTCAGTGCAGACAAGCGCTAGGAAATGGGACACGAGCTACGAGGTGGAATGTCATTTCCTAGGCATGCTGACCTGGATGGAGAGTTAAAATTTTGAAGATTTCTATGGGTTCTGCTTTAAACTGAGGCGCAAATCAGGAGGTGGAGTAAACTCTTATCCTGAAGACTGAGAGTCTTGTGTTCTTTTTCCAAGAATTTTAAATGTTAGAGCCAACTATTTCCAATTACTTTCTATAAAACAACTGTACTTTATTGTAGAAAAATATTGTAGTAGAAGAGCTTGTTAATATTCTTTTAAAAGACTGGAGGCACTGTGGCGCCCCTCTTTGGTAGAGGTTAAGTTTTCCTCTTTTGTTTCAGGCCAGGATTAACTGGGTTGTTTTGGTATTACTTCAGCCAGAATAAAACCATGAGCAAGAATTTTGTTTTTCCATCAGTCCTAAAATAAAATAGCTATTCTGGAATTGGGATTCTCTGATTTGCAGCTGGGAAGCCAGCAGAGGGAGCAAAAGATGTTTTGGTAGGTTCCATAATGTGTTAGTATGTAAAATAAAGTCACCAATAGTATTTGAACCTATATCCAGACAAAATGCATTAGTAGGGACACAGTGCTGTTTATTTGTACGTTTCTTCCACGTTGGCCCTTTGTAATTGTCACACTAAAGAAAGAGAAATTTAAGCTCATTTTCATTCCTGAGTCTTGTATCACTCACACTATTGAACTCCCTATGATGTTATTACTACAGTGCCCTTGTTTTGAAGAGTCCAGGTAAAAATTTATCTAAATCTGGATGTGTTCTTTCAGAGTCATTTCTCCATTTTATTTCTCAGTTATATATTTAAGAAGAAATCTTTTTGTTAAATTCAAAGTTCTTAAGCACCTATGGATCATTTTTTATTTGAGGTATTTCCCACTTCAGTTCTACTCGTTTATATTGTCAGGCTAGAATTGACTTTAGAAACAGAGTTTATCTTTCATATGTAGATTTTTAGTGTGAATCTTATTACGTTTTTACTTTTAAGCTCTGTGGACTTTCATTGTTGTTATTCATTCACAATTCATTTGGTATTTACTCATTTCTGACTATTCCAGTACTGTTCTAGGAGATTGAGATTTAGTAATAAGAAAATAAACAAAACAAACAAAATGTCCTGACCTCTTGAAACTGACAGGAAGTGGGGAATGTCACTACTATGTAATAGGAAGACTTGTTTGTACTTTGTCTATAGTTAATATTATGTATATATAGTAATGTTTCTTTTTTTAAAATCACAGTTCAGCATATAGGGGAGATGTCAGAGATTATGATCACAGGGTGCTGCTAAGATTTCCCCAAAGAGTGAAGAACCAAGGAACATCTGATTTCTTACCCAGCCGTCCGAGATACTCCTGGGAATGGCACAGTTGTCATCAGTAAGTGTGTGGGCCTCCTGAGTCCTTGTAAGTTGCTCTTTGTTTTTCAGAAGGTCATTAATATGACAGATACGAGCTTATTTCTTACTGAAAGGGAGAAATTTGCTATTATTTGCATTTAGAATTTCCCCTTTGTAACTTGACATAATCAAAGGAGTGTTTCATTAAGATATCCTGTTAACTACTAGATTCCATTTCTTTCGAATTGGAAACTCTAATTCTGACTCATTTAAATTGTTGAGAGAGAGTAACGATACAGCTCAGTGATAGAGTGCTTGTCAAATATGTGCAAGGCTCTGGATTTGGTCCCTACCACTAAAAGCTGTTGAGAGAAAATAGCAATTGACTTTCATAAAATTATTCCAATATATCACAGTTAGGACTTCTAAAAATGTCTATTATGCCTAAAATCATCTATAGTCAGTTAGCATTAAATAGCATTTAATATAAAACACATCTTGTATCAAAAGGATCAGAGACTATTCCCAAAGAAAGATGTAGATGATATATCCACTTCTATCTTTAAAAAGGCCTGTGTCAAATGCAGAGAGTTACCTGATCCATTCTAAATGTAAAGATTTCAATTTTAAATTAGATAAGGCAATGTTATCATTTGCCTTGGTAAATTGCCCAGGTGTTTATTGCCAGGGAATCCTGTTGTGTGGCCTTAAACTTTCTGAAATTCAAGCTCTTTCTCATTGTTATTTCCTTATGTAAGAAGAAGAACAGCACTTCCTGTTTATGAGATGAGAAAAAGAGATTTGAGCCACCTGATTTGCAGGAAAGATAGATAATTCTAAATAAAAATATGTAGTGGTGGACAAACATGCCACGGTTTCCCCTTTGCAGATTCATAAAGATTTTAAATATATGTGAACTCTATATTTTAAAATTTCATAAAAACTTCTCAAGAGTAATGTGCTTTTTGATTTTTGGAATGAGGCATCAGCAGTGATAGCCAAGAAAAATATGAGAATACAGGGCAAGTTTCATTTATGACTAGATACTTTATCATCTATTTATATTTAACATGCAAAGATAAAACTGGGTATAAATGAAAAACAAAATACCCATCTAAGTCTTTTTTGTTAGTTGTTATTGTGTGCCATTGAGTTGGATCCAACTCATAGTGACCATATGTACAACAGAATGACACACTGCCCAACACTCTGCTATGCACAGAATCTTTTTATCTTGAGCCCAATGTTGCAGTCACTATGTTTCTTCCCATTGCCACATCAGCAAAAGGATGCGCTAGGGGCTTTTTTCCTAGTAGCAAATTTAAAAATTTACAATTTTGATATATCTTGGTCCCTGGGGGGAGGAGAAAGCTAGCATGAATATCTCTTTAAGATAAACTTGACCTCAACTTTAATGTAAACACAATTTTGTAAGGCAACAGGGAAGTCACATAATATCCTTGTTGCTT
This sequence comes from Pedetes capensis, assembly GCA_007922755.1. Lineage (NCBI taxonomy): Eukaryota > Metazoa > Chordata > Mammalia > Rodentia > Pedetidae > Pedetes > Pedetes capensis. The sequence continues at coordinate 20,166 of VMDO01012779.1, forward strand.
TTTCTATGTGCAACTGACCATTATCTCTTTGCTGTATGGGACATTAGACATTACCACAGCATGGATGAGTTCAGCCACTATGATCTGCTTGATGCCAACACACAGAGGAGAGTGGCTGAAGGCCACAAAGCAAGTTTTTGTCTTGAGGACACATCCTGTGACTATGGCTACCACAGAAGATTTGCATGTACTGCACACACACAGGTAAGTTGGTGCCCAGAAATCAGGAATCCATACGTTTCAGAAACAAAACACAATCATCTGCTATTTTCTTTCCTCCTTCCTTTTTTTTTTTGTTTTTTTTTTGTTTTTTTTACAAGTTGTTTCATTTTTAGGTCATCTTGTCAAGATGGAAAATAATTGGGAAAAGGCAAGTGATGACTTGATAATCCAAATTACTTTTAAAATGTCTCCAGCTATGCATGTAGTCCCTACTCATGATCACAGAAGACCCCTGTGTATCATTGTTATGTTCTACAATGAGAAACAGATGTTCAGTCTTTGAAAATGCATAAATGGTTTACAACATTTGCATTTATTCTGTATTCCTTCACTGGTTATGAATAACTGTCAAAAATATACCTCTGTTTTCTCACCTGCAAAACCATTCTGTTTTCCACTTATGCTTAAAATAGAATAGTGATTGAGGTTAGCAAAAGGAGAGGAAATAAATTTCCTAAAAAGTGATTTAAACATTGTCTCTTTTAATAATGCAAATCAGAGCAGAGGGCTTATTTCTTTTTCCACACATATATATTTAAACCTCCAATATAATTGATGTCAGATGTCCTTTGGACACATTTTTAACAATAGTGCTGAACTAAGCAGTTTTCTATGTCTTCACATTGGAAAATGTGTGTCAGTTAAAAGCCCTGTCAGTATTTCCGTATGAAACCCTAATTTGTAAAAGGACATTATAATTTTACTCCAGCTCAAATCTTGGCAAAGACCGGTGAATGTACATAATCCATGGCACGAAGCGATCACAGCTGGCGTCTTGGGAAGCAAATTCCAGGGCTAGTATGGGAAGCTTTGTGGTGACCTCAACGTTACCATTACTTCTTTCTGACCACCATAGCAATTGGAAGGAGAAAAGGTTAAACTTGGGAGGGTGGGCAGTACTTGTTCTTCAGCAAAAAGAGATGCCTACCCACATAATATGCATGTGTCCATATTGATTTTAAGGCTGGAATTTAGCTCAGTTGGTAGAGTGCTGCTCTGTAGTCTCTGAGGTCCCCGGTTCAATTCCCAGCACTGCAAAAATGGGAAGACGTGGCAATCCACTCCCAAGGCAATCCTGGAAAAATAAAGAAATCATATGAGGCAAACACAACTCGATGGCACCTAGCAACATATTGATTTTCTTTTCTTTCTTTCTTCCATTCTTTCTTCCTTTTCTTCCTTCCTTCCATCCTTCCTTTCTTTTCTTTTTTTTTTCTTTATTTTTTTAATATTTGAGGATTGAACCGGGAGCCCTGCTGTTTCACAGGCCTGCACTCCAATCCTGTTTTTATTTTTTGAGTCTTGATCTTGCTAAATTGCACAGGCTGCCTCTCGCCTCACGATCAGCCTGCCTCCACCTCACAAGTCACTGAGATTATAGGCATGCACTACCTCACTGTGTGAGATTTCCTTCTCTTTGAGCGACTGCTAAGTTCCATGCTACCACGTGTTCAGGGGACTTGGAATTTATTCTTCTCATTTAAAAAAAGATGCACCCTGGATATCTTACTCTAAGGTGAAGTATTTGAATCTGGATTGTGGGTATTTATTGTACTCTGATGTCCCGTGTTCATTAGAGGGACCTCTACCTCATTTTATATGGTAGCTTTCATTATAATCATCCTTTGTATTTGTCTTAATTAACCCTTATTTACCAGATCTTGCTTTTAGGTGAATTGTGTACTTTTTTTTTTTTAGACCCATGTCTCTTGAACATGGACTTCATTTAAAGGGAAAAAAATTCTCACATACCACTAGTGTTGGCTTAGGTTAATTTTATTATAATGCTGCTTAAATGTATTCAATTATAGGACTTGATATAGCTTCTTTATATTTATACTCATATTCCTGTGCTTTTAGACCGCAAGTGGCCATATTAATCTCACTAATCTAATGTAGCAAACAGTTGTGTTTTGCTAAAACCAGATAGCTAATTTAGAAAGCCTGGGACAAAGTTCTACATTTATTTATTTACTTGTTTGTTTATTTTACTTAGGGGTTGATCCTAGGGACTCGCATATACTTTGCAAGTGCTCTAACATTGGGCTGCATCCCCAGCGTATTTTTAATTTTTTATTTTGAGTCAGGGTCTCACTAAATTCTGTAGGCTACCCTGGCCTCCAACTCTAAATCCTCCTGCCTCCACCTCCAGAGTCATTGGGATTGTAGGCATGTGCCACCATGCCAGGCTAAGGTTCTACTTTTAATCTGTTTTTATATTTTGGCCTTGAAGAAAGGAAATTTCTGGCTGCTTAATGACCTTAGTAATTCTGATTTTTTGTTTTCCAATTCAAATAATCAAATCTCATACTTAAATTTTGCCAGCTGAGTAATCCTAGAGTGCCAGTTTAAGCATTTTTATATCTATATTTGTTTGTTTGTTTGTTTTGGGAGGTCTCACTGTGTTGACCAGGCTGGTCTCAAACTCCTGGGCTCAAGTGATCTTCCTTCCTCGGCCTCCTAAGTAACTGGGATCATAGGCATGTGTTATTACACTTGCCTACCTTAAGTATTTTTAAAATCATTTTTGTTCACTTGAAAGTAGCACTATTTAAGCCTGTCTTCAGTAGGTATATAATCCAGTGAATCCCATACAATGTCATTAATGTAGTATTGGTGGTGTGGTGGTAGTAATAGTACTGGTAGTAGAAGGTAACACTTACTGAGTATGTATGATGTGCCAGGATCAGAATTATGTGCTGGAATCAGAACAGAAATTCTTTATTATATAATTGTTGTTGTTGTTGTTAGGTGCCGTTGAGTCGGTATCTGACTCATAGTGACCCTCATAGGGTTTTCAATGGCTGACTGTTTCGGGATTGCCTTGGGAGTGGATTGCCAGGTCCTTCTCCCATATTATATAATTACTAGTGTAAAATGATTTATGGAACAAGGTAAGAATCCAAGCAAAGACAATGGAATATGGTTCTCCCCACTGTGGCTCAGGTACTTCTGAGTTTGGCCTGACTGTGCTATCACATGCTATATGATAGCACAGTTCTCTCTCACCTTCTCTTATCTAGCTGCAGTCAAACCAGCATTCCTAAAGCATGCTGAGATGATTTTGCTTGCTTATTAGTGACCAAGGGCTAGGATTTAGCTCAGCTGGTAGAGCGCTGCTCTGCAGCCTCTGAGGTCCCAAGTTCGATTCCCAGAACCGCAAAATGGGAGAAGGACATGGCAACCCACTCCCAAGGCAATCCCGAAACAATCATCCATTAAAACCCTATGAGGGTCGCTATGAGTTGGACTCAACTCGACTGCACCTAACAACAACAATTAGTGACCAAGGTGGTCTTAAGCACCAAAGCAGTTTGGATGCTGAAATTAAATGACAGTATTGAGTTAAAATGATTGTAGCATATACTTTTAAATTTACTTTAAGTTACTGTTAAAATAAAAATTCAACAGTTAAAACTTCTCATAAATAACTGGTAGAAATAAAAATATACCTACAAACTGTATTTGGAGAGAACTTTTCCAGACCATAATTTTCATGAGCTCAAGGTCCATATCTTATTCGTATTTTTCTCCACTCAGTTTATAAAAGATAGTCATTTATTTAATGGCTTGACTATCTTGGCAAGTGGAGTGATGTGGCATGCACCAGTTTAGGCATTTCAGCGATTATGTGAGAGAGAATATTTTGGAACTTAAGAACATGTACTCTGTACCTTCATTGCCTAAACTTGAAACCAGCTCAACCACTTACTAGCTGTATTCCTGTGCTGTGGGTGAGTTATTTGAGCTTAATGCACTTCAGTTTCCTCATTTATAAAATAAAGACAATAACCAAATGTGCCTCAGGTAGTTGAGAGAATTGAAGTATTTATATATATAAATATTTAAATATATAAATATATATATATAAATATTTATAAATGTAAATATTTAAATATATATATATTTAAATATATATATTTATAAACATACATATTTAAATATATGTATATAAGTATTTATATATAAATACTTATATATTTAAATATGTACACATTTAAATATATATGTGTGTACATATTTAAATATGTGTATATTTAAATATATATATTTAAATATATATAAATCTAAATATAAATATATATATTTAAATATATATGTATGTATATATAAATATATATGTGTGTATATATTTAAATATATATATGTGTCAGTATCCGATTCATAGCGACCCTCATAGGGTTTTCAATGGCTGACTGTTTCAGGATTGCGTTGGGAGTGGATTGCCAGGTCCTTCTCCCATTTTTGCGGTGCTGGGAATTGTACTTGGGACCTCAGAGACTGCAGTGCAGTGCTCTACCAACTGAGCTAAATCCCAGCCCCCCCACCCCCCTTGTAGTATACTATGGACATAAGAAATATATATACATATAAATATGTATATATTTAAATATATATGTGTATATATATTTATATATATATAAATATATATATATGTAAATATATATGTGTGGGAGAAGGATGTGGCAATCCACGCCCAGAGGCAATCCGAAAACAATCAGCCATTGAAAACCCTATGAGGATCACTATGAGTCAAACATGACTCAATGGCACTGAACAACAACATATATATATGAATATATATATATTTATATACATAAAATATATATTTATATATCTATATATCATGTTTGCGAGAAGGACCCGGCAACCCACTCCCAAAAATCAGTCCACCATTGAAAACCCTATGAACAGCAGAGAAGCACTCACAATAGTGTTTCTTTCGTCTGTTGTACGCAGGGTTGCTATGAGTTGGATACCGCCTCAATGGCACCTAACAACAACAACAACAACAACAACAACAACAACAACAACATATCATGTTTAAATTAGTTTGTCATAAAAATACTTAATAAATGTTAGCTATTTAAGGCTGCAACAGAGTCTGTTCTTATGGAGCTTTAATCTCTAGTTAGATATATTCTTATATAGTACAACTATAATGAAAACATGGATAAATACTATAAAAACTATCATGATAAAAATATCATGGAATTCAGAATTCAAGAAGGTACTTTCTAAGAAGGGAAAACTGCAGAGGGTTTCACTAATAGGATATTTGAGGTAAGTTAGGTACTAAGTGACATTTATTCCTCAACTGGTAATATTCTAGAATTTTGGTGGAGGCCTGTTTTGTCACTTAAGATTGTATTTATCACTGGTGATTTATCACACTTTTAAGAAGTGAGAAATACTACTACTTATTATAGTCCTGTATCTTTTTTTAGCTGGAGCTGCTATAAGGCTGAGTAGTATATACTTCTCAAGGGGGATGAAATATAAGTATAGTTTTATGCCAAAGTCTTGTAAGTAAAATTTAATTTGCAAATAATAGCATATTCTTTAGCATGGTCTGATTGTATGCAATCATTTAAAATTTTGTTTGTTTGTTTGTTTTAGGGATTGAGTCCTGGCTGTTATGATACCTATGCAGCAGATATAGACTGCCAGTGGATTGATATTACAGATGTACAACCTGGAAACTACATTTTAAAGGTAGAGACTTTGGAAAATATGTAATCTACTTAATATAGTCTCTGATTTTAGATGTTAAATAACTATAGCCTTGAAAGCCCAATTGCACATCCTTTAGAATGATTTCTAAGTAATCTAGATATATGAAAATACGATTTTAAAGAACTTCAGGGAAAGTTTACTGCTTCTTTCTATAGTGTCCCCAGAGTTTAACCACTTGCTTAGCTTAAACTCCTTGCTTGATATATCTAAATCTTTTGCTAACAATTCCCTTGTAGTATGTTGTTGTTAGGTGCAGTCGAGTCAGTATCCGACTCATAGCGACCCTCATAGGGTTTTCAATGGCTGACTGTTTCAGGATTGCGTTGGGAGTGGATTGCCAGGTCCTTCTCCCATTTTTGCGGTGCTGGGAATTGTACTCGGGACCTGAGAGACTGCAGCGCAGCACTCTGCCAACTGAGCTAAATCCCAGCCCCCCCACCCCCCTTGTACTATACTATGGACATAAGAAGAAAATAATCAGTGTATACTGACAATGAGATCTTTAACACAAATCCTGTTTGTGTTGCCCAGGTCAGTGTAAACCCCAGCTATCTGGTTCCTGAATCAGACTACACCAACAATGTTGTACGCTGTGACATTCGGTACACAGGACATCATGCCTATGCCTCAGGCTGTACGATTTCACCGTAAGTCTTATTTGCCTAGATAAGAAATTTTCTTTACAAAGAGTTATAGTTCGCTACCAGGCATTATACACAATATGTACCTGTTTCTACTAAATAAACCAAAGGTAAAAACTGCCTTATAGAATCTGCTCTATCACAAATTAGATTTGTTTTCTTTTTATTTTTACAATGTTAGAGAAAGGAGGATTACTAAGGTTTTAGTCATCCTAAAGCTTAGTTTTCAAGATAAGAAATATATACAGAATACAATGTTTACCAGAAAGCTTGGGTGGGGCCATAGTATGTCAGATAGATAGCTCAGTATGTAGTATACAGTTGAATTTCCTGCCGGCTCCCCATATCCCTGAAGATTCTATGATGAAATTTCTAGAGTTCTTCAAAGTACATTTTTAAAATCACTGCCTTAAAAGTATGCAACTGAAGATATTAGGCCTCCTGGTCAATAAAAATACAGATTTTACATATTTTATTTCAAAAGCCACAGGTACAAAGGAAATATCCTACAAAAGGAGGATGTGTGTGTGTATGTAGGTGCCTTCATAATTTCCCTAGCCCTGAAATCATTCTTTGAATGAACTCTTAGTGGGATTTCCAGTATATAACTATCGACCAGGAGGTAAAATTTGATAAAAATAATTAATGAATGTTGGCAGGTTTGCTCACTTGCCTATCCATCCTGCCTGCCGCACCCTATTAAGTATTGCCTTTTCCTCTGTTGTTGGGTAATAGGTCATACCTGGGTTATATCTGAGAAGACCATTAGAATGAGAGTAAGCATTCATCAGTTTTGCACTGATGATGGAGGGGCACTGGTGCCTCTGGGTCACGCAGAGAGGTTTAACAGAGCTAAGAGAAAAAACTCACAGTTAATAGAAATTTGTCTTTCATACAAAAACTAGAATTACATTGCAACACATTAACCTGCAGTTTGTGGGCTTTTCCAGGCCCATCTGAATCTGGATGTTGAAGTTTTATCCTATATCTCAGCTCCAAGCCAGGAGAGAGTGGATTCCAACCAGCCTATGCTCTATCCAGAGTCATGCACTGTGGCTTGGGGCTGTGATCACCTTAGTGGGGCCCCTTTTCCTGATTCACATAAAGGAATAGAGCTTGTGTTTTACAAATATCATCGTCTCAAAATTAAAGACAGATGAAGCCCAGGATAGCAAAGGAATAGTACTGAAAAAATATAATCAAATATATTCTTCTAAACATTCTCATAACAGAAAACTTGTCTAGTTCAATGGCCCATAGTATCTGGAGGTGGTCATAGTTTGAAACTTCCAGAATATCACTGTAATTTAATCTGAAATTATTTAAGGTAAAACTAATAATTAGTTCATTCCTTTTACTTTTTATAATTCCTTAATGTATTCACTCATTATCATTTATTTATTTACTTGCTATCTCACTTTACAGTGTAAGTTTGTTAAGATCCTAAAGTAGATATTAGAAAGTAATGTAAAGATAAATATAACTCCTAGCCCTTATGTTGCTTCCTTGTGGACTTATTGCAATAGTTCCAATTTATTACTTATGAATCTCTTTGTCTAATGTTTGTCTCCTGCTCCTCCCCATGATGGTCAGGATCTAATCTCTGTCAACTGCTGCATACCCATTGTCAGGTAGAGCCACTGTGCAGCCAGCCACTCAAGACTTAATTAATTCATGAATTACTCTGTCTCTCAAGGCATTTAGAACTGAATAAAGGGACTGAGAGAAATCCATACATAAATATAGTACAGATACAATATGAAAAGTTCCATGAGGGTAAATTATAATGCAGTTTGGCATGGAGGACTTCTGCTACAAGTTTGGTGACTCTCAAGTATGACTATTGTTCCCCTACTAAGAACAAGTCCTGAGAGGAAACTTTTGTTACCAAGAATATGTCTTTGCTTCAATCAGTAGAATCCATTAAATTCGATATTTCTAGATATTTTGAACAAAAAAAATATTATATTGCTCCAATAAGAGATATTATTGCTGTGGCCATCTGCATAGAATTGATGATTTTTAATTTACCAGTTTCCATTGCTTCTGACTGAACAGCAAGAGTGCTCCAGATGGAATTTCAATAAGCAATACTGATCTGATGAAAATGTGAAGAAATAAAGTTACCTATAGTTATTCAGTCAGCCATTGAAAACCCTATGAGGGTCGCTATGAGTCGGATACCGACTTGACGGCACCTAACAACAACAACAACATAGTTATTCACAATAAAGATAGGATAAATATAAAGATAAGATAAATATAAGATCATACTTCTCTGAGTGTGAAATAATAAAAATGCAGAAATCTTGACTTGAGAAACAAACCCTCATCTTCAGGAAAATGATGCTTGCTTTTTTTTTTTTTCAGTACTGGGTTTGAACCCAGGGCCTTGCGCTTGAATGCTTTGCAAGTGCTGGGCCACTGAGCTGCACCCCCAGCCCATTTTTTTTTTTTTTTTTTTTTTTTTTTTTTACTTTTTTGGGACAGGGTCTTGCTAAGTTATGCAGACTGCCTCTAGTCTTGAACTTGCAATCCTCCTGCCTCTGCCTCCCAAGCTGCTGGGATTACAGGCCTGCACCACTGCGCCTGGCTCTGCATCTTATATTTTTGATTTTCACTTCAGGCCTCCATTGCTAGGGATCAGATTTCAGGGTAAGGGGAGATTTCTTCAGGCTTAGTTTCAGGAGTGACATTAGGACAGTATTTGAATTGTGCCTTGAAGGCTGAGGAATGCACATGGGAGCAATAAGAAGAACATTTGGGAGGAGTCAATGTCACAGGCCACCACATGGCAGGAGGGAATGGCAGGGCATGTTTCCAAAAGCAAGTCTTATAGTTTGTATAATCATAAATTTCATGGAGTTGAACAAAAGGATGGAAGTGTCAGTTAGGACCAGATCAAAGAGAGCACTGAAGAGCAAGCTAAAAAGTTTGAACTTTATTCTGAAGGCCATGGGGAGTCTTTGAAATTTTTTGAGCCATAGATGTAATTTGCCTGAAGCCATGTGGTCAGTCTGGTGGCTATGTATGTGTGATTCCCATACTAACATATTGTCCTTTTTTAGAAAAAATTCTAATGGCATATTACTCTCAGTTCACTGGTTATTTTTCATGCCAGCCAGATATTTGAAAGCATTCTGTTGGTATGGAGAAACCACCCAGTAAGTAAGTGTGTTCCATTAATGTACTTTCTTGCCCTCTTTTTCCCCATTGTAAAATAAAATACATGGATGAAGTGACTCTTTGGCCTCTTTCAGTTCTAAGACACTAAGATTAAGTTCTCCTCTCATAGAACTTACTGTTTGGAAATTGATAGTTTATGATTCAGATTTAAGTAAATTTTTTTCTCATTTTTTTGAGACAGGGTCTCAGTATATAGTCCAAGCTTGCCTCAAACTTCTCAAACCTCCTGCCTCTGCCTCCTAAGTATTGGTATTACAATCATATGCCACCATGCCCAGTGACTTAAGTGCATTCTCACTTTCTTACATGGAGATTGATGATCCCCATTTAAGTATAACAATATTTTATTGATCGTCTTTGGCCCCATCTCTGCCTATTACTACATCATCCAAAATCATCTTGGAGAAGAATAGTGCAGAAGCCAAGCCTCTTTTGCTCCATAGAATGAACTCACCGGGTTGGGTGCTGGTCCCTTCAATACTGCTTCACTTTTGATTGTTTCAGAGGTGATTTATTTGACCTTAATCATCAAGACTATCGTCATCATGCATACACTCTCTGCTATTGACATAGTTGCTTTCATCAAGTCATTGTTAAAATAATGTACTAATGGCAATTTCACAAGGTGGCTATCAGGTGGAAGGAAACTGCTACATAAAGTTTTTTAAAGGTTGACTTAAAATTTATCTATTGTGCTCATTCATAATATTATCAGATTAATAACTTATCCTATTTTGTTTTCTTAATCTAGGTATTAGAAAGCAAGTCAAACTCCCAATGGATAAATCAGTGCCTGGTGTTCTGAAGTGGGGGAAAAGATAGATTAGCTCCAGTAAGACTTACATATTTTGAAAATGAGAACAGAAAACAACAAAGGAATTTTTGTTTGGATTGTTTTACAATAAAGCACATAACTGGATTTTGAACATTTAAATCAGCATTATTTGGGAAATTTTAAATATTCACATTACTTTGTGAATTAACGCAGTGTTTCAGTTCTGTAGCTGAATACATGGCTGTTTTAAAGAAATACAAACAGTGCAAATGGGGAAAATAATCTTTTAGTGAATGAGCCAAAATTACTTTAACTGATTATTTTCTAAAGTGCTGAAACTTCAATGAAGCATAATAATAATAGGCTTATATATGCCTTAGTATAAGTTAGAAATGATGTTCCTACTGTTTAAGTAGATATGGACACATTTGGTGCTGAGAAAGGAACAAATACATTATTGTTGGTGTCAAGAGATATTACTATATAGCACAGAAATGGCAATATATGTATTCAGATAGTTACACCCTTATATCAAAATTTTGTTTACATTTTTTAATTAGTAGGTAACTTTCTGTCAAGTGCCCAATTTCATTCTGACTTGAGTCAATTTTTGTTTTGGAATGATATATGTAATTGAGTTGCCCAATTCCTGTCTGAGATTTGTTGATGGTCCCCTCTTCTCTTAGTTTTTCTACAGGCAGAGATGTTTACAGTGGCATTCTTAAATTATCATTCTAGGGACTAATATACATAGGAAAACTGTGTAACTGGGAAGTCATTCTCATGATGAATGTGATACATCCAGAGATAATATGCACTTAAGCATATTATAGTGTTAGCCAAAATTAAATCCTTGCTGACATAAAAATTAAGCAGTCTCCAAAATCACAACTGTCTTTCAAATACTTAAAAACAATTAAAAATATGTCAGAATTTTCAACTATACATTTATTAATGTTCAGTATAAGAAAAGGAATGCTAAAAATTTTAAATCATACAGAATAGATGACATAGAATGTGTGCAATACAGGAATATCATCCTAGGTTATTCAGGAATTGGTTGTACATGTTTTTGTGTTTTTCTGAAATATAGTCAAAATTAGCAAAGCACATAGCATTACATACTTGAGGAGTTGATGAATAAGGGGAAGGAAAGTTCTTTCTGCAAAACCAAGGAATGTGCTCCTTAATGAGAGAGCTGTGATTTTATTTTAAACTGTGAAACTATGTGCAACAACAGAATTTGGAGAACCGGTCTTTTTCTTAAACTCAAAAGCTGCAGAAAGAAATCAAATTATACTTTTATGCTAGTAGTGCTTAAGCAGAAGTTTCCCTATATTAACCAGTATTAAAATCTCAAGTAAGGTATTTCCTGTGCCGGAATATGTTACGTAGAATTTTAAAAGTGAGTCAGCACTATCTTATATGTCACAGAGTTAACAATGTTAACACCAGTTACTTACAATCATACCGCACTCCCTGGGTGCATAGCTTAGTCAGAGGGGCAAAAGATGGACAGTCATCACAGGGCAGATAGGGTGTACATATGGTCCTTATCTGCCAGAGCACACATTTGCCAATAAGCAAATACAGACAGAACTTTCGTTGAATTAGTATCTCAGCTATGAGATAGCTTCTTTGATGTACCTCTTTGCCTTAAATTGCCTTTTAGTTTTAAGATTATAGCATGATTCTTTCAAATTTTAATCTTTTCTAATAGAGATATTTTAATATACTTGCTTTTTTAAAAGAACAAAAACAAAAACTACTGTCAGTATTAATACTGAGCCAGACTGGCGTCTACAGATCTAAGATCTATTGCTTCATTAAAATTCTTAGCCCTTGTAAAAAACTAGCCAATATAATGGCCCTAAAAAAAAACACATTTACAATTGTTTCAGTGAGGCCTTTATCTATCCATCCATCAAAATTTGAAGGCCTAACATAAGCCAGGCACTCACATGTTAGGCTTTGGGACTAAGCACTGTTCCTAACCTCATAAGTATGAAAAATGTCATTATTATCCATTAGGTTCACCTTATTTGATTTTTAACACCTAAAGTATGTCTGTATAATTTTAATTTTAAGCACTATTGTTTTTCATGACCATATTTTATTTTTAAAACTAAGGTAAAAGTTAATAATCATATGCATGTATGTACTTCTGATAACTAAAAATATGTTTCAAATCCTCAAAATGTCTGTCTTTTAAATATAATGTATTATTTGGCTGATTTTAGGGAAAAATATTTTTTTAATTGGGAAGATTAAAGATTCTTGTTTATTTTTCATGTGAACATTCCACTCCTCTACATCATCCCTAAACACTTACAAATGACTTATAAGTATTGATTTAACACTCAGTATTTTTCAACCTCACAGGTCTTTTCTCTGAATAACCATCAAAACTCAGAGATAATGACTTTCTGGTGAGGGTTAATGACAAAAAACACAATCCAGTCTTACCAAACTCTAAGTAAAGTTTTTTCCAACGGGAAGTAGAAATGATACAAAGAATGAGTACTGAGAAGAGACTTGCTCATACACTAATAAAGGCTGTGAAATAAATGGAAAGTAATTTAATGAGTCTATTATCTGCCATGTAAGTGGTCTCATAGTTATTCAGACCACAGTGTGGCTTAAAGATATCTTGGCCTTTGAGGCTAGGACTCAGTCTCCCAACAGTACCATAAGGTATATGAATATACAACTTGCCTATTTCCAGAAAATATTTGTATTTTTATATAATTGTATTTGCAATTTCTTTTAAATCATTCACTAGGCATTATCCGTAAAAAAATGTTTTTGCTCTTTGAAATCTCATATGATAGCCACATTTACAAACATTCCCAATATTCAGATTTTAAAGGAAACACAGTTCACTAAAATTTTCTTGGCCCTGAGAGTTAATCTTCAGCAGATTGCATGAACATACTGAATTCCTAGCTAGGAGATATTTTGTTCCAAAAATAACTTGCTTTGATATTAACAACAGTATATTAACTGATCAAATACCCATTTGTATATTTTTTATTTTTTGAATTCATATACCCAATCAATATATTCAGTCAACAAATTAAATTTTATTCCCAACTACCCAAATCCCAGGTCACTTTTGAACACAAGGAATTTCACTTATTCTTCAAGCTAATATGGTGCTGAATTATTTCAACTTGAATGTAAAATGTATTAAGTCTTAGCTCATGGGATATAAACATTTAATTAATATATAACTGCTTGCTGCAAACTAAGTAACATGTCATTTGATATTATGATGTTTTTAATGAGTTTTTAGTTTCTCCCAAATTTTTCATGAATCCTATTTGTAAAACATTTGTAACTTTCTTGAAGAGCTTTCACTTTAAGTGCTCAGACACTGGCTTTATATTCTTCTTTGCATTCTCATATTCTGTTATTATACGCCTATACTGTAATTGCAAGATTACACAAAAATGCCTTGAATAAATGATTTCAAGTGTCTACCATAGTCATTTATTATTACATATAACTTGTTGTTGTTGTTAGGTGCCGTCGAGTCGGTATCCGACTCATAGCGACCCTCATAGGGTTTTCAATGGCTGACTGTTTCGGGATTGCCTTGGGAGTGGATTGCCAGGTCCTTCTCCCATATTACATATAACTAAGTAATCTGAATTTCTTTTTTCATTAAGCAATGTATGTGGTTGTTGGTCTTGCTTAATTGCTTTTTGTATTAACAAGTTGCTTAATTGTATAGGATAAATGAAAATCTAGCTGATGTTTTAAAATAGATATTACTACATATAAATAACACATAACATACATAAGTGGATCCTAACTTTTGTCACCATTACCAGCTACTTCTGAAGACAAAGAGTAGGAATGAAAAGAACACTCATGCTCTGGATTTATCTATATTGTATTTCTACAGATATTAGTAGAGAATTAGTATATAGGTTGAATAAATCAATTTCATCAAGTAATTTTCATCTTAAATTTAAACAAAGCCTTTGTACCATATTCCTTTTTAATTTGAATGAGTAAAATAGTATTTTCTTAGGTTTGAAATAATATTCATTTCCTGAAGCACATACTGTCATCTCCCACTATCTGTGAGGCATTGGTTTCAAGATCCCACATGGATACCAAAATCTATGGATGCTCAAATCCCTTATATAAAATGTCATAGTATTTGCATATAACTTAATAAGTTATCTCTAGAGAACTTATAGAGGCATACCTGTTTTTATTGTGCCTCACTTTATTACACTTTATTACACTTTATTAAGTGTTTAGGGAATAAAGTGTTTAGGGAATAATTACAGTATTAATACTGTACAGTATTACAGTACAGATACTGTGTTTTTTACCAATTAAAAATTTATGAGCCAGGTAGAGTGGCACACATCTGTAATCCCAGGAACTCAAAAGTCTGAGGCAGGAGGATTGTGAGTTAGAGTCTAGAGGAAGCCTGCGCAATTTAGTGAGACCCTGTCTCAAAAAATAAAAACGGGTTTGGGTATGCATCTTAGTGGTAGAGCACTTGCCTAGCATGTGTGAGGCTAATGCAGCTAGTGGCTTGAAGTCAGTGCTCACTTACCATTCTGAAAATCCTAGAGCCCTTAGGAATTATGCTAAATCAAGTTCCCGTTAAGATGGCAGATCCTTAACAGCCACGCTTCAACTGGGGAAGAAAAATGGTTAGGGAAACTCACAAAAGTCTGTACTCAAAAGAAGAGTTGAGGGTAGCTTGAATTATAAAATAAATAAATAAATGCATGCATAAATAAATAAGGATAGCAAACTTGCCAAATAGTGGAGAATAAAATGATAGAGGAGGAAATGATGGGGGGACTCACCTGAACCCTAATCCAGGGAAAACAACCGTGAAAGTCTTCAGCAGATAGGGGCCCCCTGGGAGAGTGCACAGTGGGGGACTTTCCTGGGAGGAGGCCGGGCTTCATGGGCCCCCTGCAGTGTCTCCAGTGTCTCAGAACTCAGGACCACCTGGGTTATTTATTTATTTATTACTGAGGAGAGAGGTGGTGCCCTGGCTTCTGGCACTACTGGAACTCAAGGAAGAGGGTGAAAGACTGAGTGGTGGTGAGTGATAGAGAGGCACACTTAGGCACCAGGAGCACTGGTGGGACAGGGGAGACAAAGAGACACTGTTTAGGCTGTGATGGAGTGCCTGCACCTGCCACATAGAGAATCAATGCTGCAGTTCCTGGGAGCCTAAGAGACATGGTGCAGGCAGTGATGTGTTTATAGTGCAGGAGTACCTGTAACCCAGACAAGTGGCACCTGTGGAACCGGCAAGTCTAAAAGAAACAATTCAGGCAAGAGTGCATTTATGAACCAGGAGTGCCTATGATGCAGAGAACTGGTGCTGTAAGTATAGGGAGCCTAAGAGATAATATTTAGGCTACAGTGTGGCAATTAGGTCCCAGGAACACCTGCAACAAGGAGAAGGGACACCACTGTCTTGGGGAGCCTAAGAGAGATGCTCTGGGAAGTGGCATGATTGGGAGCTGTGAGGACAGGGGACAGAGATAAACAGCCAGGGCAGTGCTGACTGCAGAGGTTGCAATGATAGCTAGGCACCAGACCTTGAGGCTAAGACTTATGGGGGTGGAGAGAAGTGCCAGAGACTAGTTAACATTCAGTCACATGGGAGTGTGTTGGAGAACCTCTTTACACATAGAACAGGTGAGATCTAGTGCCCAGACCATGTAATGGGTTAGCCTCAGCAGAAAAACACAGGAAACATGAAAGGTCAAACTGGATGGGAAGATTCTATAGAACAAAGCCCTTCAATGGATAATTTTAGGATAATGGAATTTTTGGAGATGACTAATGGAGAATTTAGATCCCTGCTTATAAATACGTGAATGTCCTTAAAGACACCACCATGAGAACAATTGATTCACTGGGCATAAATGTATCTAACTTGGAAGAAATATTCTCCAGAGAAATTGAAATCCTGATGAAGAATCAAGCAGAAATCTTTGACATGAAAGACAAAATCAATCAACTCAGTATTATGCTAGACTCTTCAGTATCCAGACTAGATGAAGCCAAAAATAAGATAGCCGAAGCTGAGAAAAAGGTAGACTTTATTTTCTCAGATGCCAAGATAGAAAGAATGAAGAAGCAGTTTGAGCAAGATTTTCAAGAAGTCGTTGATAAAATGAAGAAATGAAGCCTATGAATTCAAGGGGTTCACAAAGGAGCTGAAAACAACATGAAAGGATTAGGAAATTTATTCAAAGATATACTTGATGAGAATGTCCCAGCCTAAAGCAAGAGCTGGATACCTGTATAACCAAAACATTCTAAACCCCAAACAGACTGTATCAGAACAGATCATCTCCATAACACATTACAATTGGAATGCTAAATCTAGAAGGCAAAGAAGCTATCCTAAAAGCTACAAGAGAGAAATACTACCTCACTTATAAAGGCAAATCCATTAGAATAACAGCTGACTTCTTAACAACAACATTAAAGTCAAGGAAAGCTTGGTCAGACATCATTCAAGTCCTGAAAAAGAATAACTGCTAGCCAAGATTACATTACCTGGCAAAGCTATCTTTTATAATAAATAGTGAGTTTGAGACATTTCATGATATTAACTTGCTTAAACGTTTCACAACCACCAAGCCAGCACTGCAGAGGCTCCTTAATGAAACACCACATATGGAGAGGTAAGACAACTTCAAATACAAGATCAAAGGAATGAATAACAAACGAGAAATTAAGGAAACAATAAACTAAATGTTAATCATAAAATAGAAATAAACACCAAATTGATACAGAATAGTATGTTGCTTTCAATAATTACTCTCAATGTAAATGGTATTAACTCACCACTCAAGAGGCATAGACGGGCAAATTTGATTTAAAAACATAAACCCTCAATATGCAGCATTCAAGAGACACACTTCATCCATAAAGACCATAAAAGGCTGAAAATTAAAGACTGGAAAACAATATACCAAGCATATGGGGAACCAAAAAAAGCAAGAGTAGTAATACTAATTTTGGACAACTTAGACGTCAACTCCAAAGTAATCAGAAAAGACAAAGAAGGAAACTACATATTAGTCAAAGGAACAGTCAACCAGGAACTCATAATGATATTTAATATTTACTCATCAAATACAGGGACACTCAGCTTCAGAAAACAAATTTTATTGGAAAGAAAGGAACACATCTGAACAGATACAATAATCATATTTTTTGCCAAGAGACAAGTCATCAAACAAAATACCAACAGAGAAATGAAGGACTTGTACAGCGCCATAGACCAACTGGACCTCACAGACATCTACAGAATATTCCATCCATTGGATGCAGAATACACATTCTTCTCAGCACCACATGGAACTTTTTCCAAAATAGAGCAAACTATAGTCCACAAAAATAGTCTGAACAAATACAAAATATAGGAATTATCCCCTGTACCTTACCAGACCACATAAATAAATAAAGCTAGAACTCAAAAGCAAGAAAAATTTCAGAATGTTACAAATTTATGGATATTAAATAATATTGTGCTGAATGATCAATGGGTCACTGAAGAAATCATACAGAAAATTTAAGAATTTCTGCAATCAAACAAGGACAAAATACATCTTACTAAAATTTATGGGATACAGCAAAGGCAGTTATAGGAGGGAAGTTAATAGCTATGAGCACCTTCATCAATAAGTTAGGGAAGAACCAATTAAGTAACTTAATGCACATCTTAAGGCACTAGAAAGCGAATAGCAAATCAATTATAGAAGGAGCACTCAGACAGAAATTATAAAGATCGAGACAGGAATATCCCAATTAGAATCTAAAAAGACAATTCAAAGAATTAGTGAGTCTAAGACCTGGTTCCTTGAAAAGATTAATAAAATAGGTGCCCTTCTAGCCTGTCTCACCAAAAGAAAGAAAGAAAAACCTCAAATTAAAAAAAAAAAAAAAAACTAGAGATGAGAATGTGGTCATAATTACTGATACCAATGAAATCCAGAAGATTATTATGGAATACTTTGAGAAACTGTACTCCCCAAAAAAGAAAATATAGAAGAAATGGAAAAGTTCATTTACACCTATGAATTACCAAAATTATGCCCAGAGGATAGAAGCAACTTAAACAGACCCATTACATTTACTGAAATAGAGATAGTAATAAATAGTCTCCAAACAAAGAAAAGCCCAGGACTAGATGCGTTCACAACAGAATTCTATCAAAACTTCAAAGAAGAATAATACCAATTCTCCTCAAATTATTTCATAAAATAGAAAATGAACAGGCACTTCCAAACTCATTCTACAAAGCCAGTATCACCCTGATAATGAAACCAGGCAAGGACACTTCAAAGAAAGAGAACTATAGACCAATATCCCTAACAAACCCTGATACAAAGATCCTCAATAAAATTCTGGCAAACCAAATTCAGCAACACATTAAAAAAGATCATAAACTGTGATAAAGTGGGCTTTATTCCACAGATGCAATGCTGTTTCACATATGAAAATCAATCAGTATAATTCAACATATCAAAAGACTTGCAGACAGAAATCACATGGTCACTCAATTGATGCTCAGAAGGCCTTTGATAAAGGGCAACATCCTTTTGTCATGAAAGTCCTGGAGAAGATGAGCACCATCTTGCAAAGGCCATCTATGCAAAACTGATGCTGGGATTTAGCTCAGTTGGTAGAGCACTGTGCTGCAGTCTCTGGGGTCCCGAGTTCAATTCCCAGCACCACCAAAATGGGAGAAGGACCTGGCAATCCACTCCCAAGGCAATCCTGAAACAGTCAGCCATTGAAAACCCTATGAGGGTCGCTATGAGTCGGATACCGACTCGACGGCACCTAACAACAACAACAACATGCAAAACTGTAGCCAATATCATATTAAATGAAGAAAAATTGAATCCACTCCCTCTAAGATCAGAAACAAGATAAGGACGTCCACTCTCTCCTCTCTTATTCAATATTGTGATTGAAGTCCTAGCCAGAGCAATCAGGCAAGAGAAAGAAATCAAAGGGACACAGAGAGGCAAAAATGAGATCAAATTATACTTGTTCATGGACAACATGATCCTTTGTGTAAAGTACCTCAAAAATTACTCTAGAAAACTCTTAGAGCTAATTGACTTTTTCAGCAAAGTAGCAAGATACAAAAGTAATACTCAAAAATCAGTAGCCTTACTTTATACCAATAGTGAACAGGAAGAGACGAAATTAAGGTAACAATCTCATTCACCATGTTGTTGTTGTTAGGTGCTGTCAAGTTGATGTCTAACTGATAGTGACCCTACATACAACAGGAGAAACACTACTATTATGCTTCTCTGTTATTCATAGGGTTTTCAATGGCTGATTATTTGTTGGGGGTGGGTTTCCTGGTCCTTCTCCCAAGTCTACAGCACCTGGTATTCCTAGGTGGTCTCCCATCCAAGTAATAACCAGGTCTGACCCTGCTTAGCTTCTGAGATCTGATGGGATCTGATACCACCGTGGTATGGCTGCAGGCCATTCACCATAGTCCACCCAAAAAATAAATATTTAGGAATCAATCTAACCAAAGACCCTGAATATCTCTACAAGGAAATCTTCAAAATACTAAAGAAAGAAATTACAGAGGATACTAGAAAATGGAAGAACCTCCCTTGCTCATGGATTGGGAGAATCAATATTGTAAAAATGGCTATACTACCAAAAGCAATTTACAGATTTAATGCAATCTTCATTAAAATTCTAAGGACAGATTTTGCAGAAATAGAAAAAATAATCCAAAAATTCATATGGAAACACAAAAGACCACATATAGCCAAAACAGTCTTAACTTGCCAAACTAGTATAAGCTGGATCATATTACGTGACTTTAAACTATACTACAGTGCTATAGTAGCAAAAACAGCTTGGTACTGGTACAAAAGTCAGCTTGAAGACCAATAGAACAGTATTGAAGACCCAGAGATATACACATATAAGTATAGCCACCTGATTCTTGACAAAGGGGCTAAAGAGATCCAATGGAGAAAAGATAGCCTCTTCAACAAATTGTACCGGAAAAATCAGATTTCCATTTGAAGAAAATTGAAAGTAGACTCATATTTCTCAATTTGAATGAGAGTCTACTTGAAATGGATAAGAGACCTCAATGTAAAACTGAAAACCATAAAAGTACTAGAATAAAAGATAGGAATCACACTCCAACACATAGGCATAGGAAAGTATTTCCTTAACAAGACTCGAATTGCCCATGAAATAGCACCAAGAATTGACAAATGGGATTACATGAGATTGAAAATCTTCTTTCAGCAAAAGAAACAATCAACAGAGTTAAGGAGGTACCCACTGAATGGGAGTAAACCTATACATCTGATAGAGGACTAATCTCTAGAATATACAAATAATATTAGAAACCAGTTTCCAAGTCAACAAATAAACCAATACATAAGTAGGCAAAGGAAAGGAACAGACAGTTCTCAAATGAAGATGTTCAAAGAGCTAAGAAACACACGAAAAAATGCTCAATATTCCTAGACATTGTTGTTGTTGTTGTTGTTGTTGTTGTTAGGTGCTGTCTAGTCATGTCTGACTCATAGCGACCCTTATAGGGTTTTCAATGGCTGATGGTTTTGGGATTGCCTTGAGAGTGGATTGCCATGTCCTTCTCCCATTTTTGCAGTGCTGGGAATCGAATTTGGGACCTCAGAGACTGCAGAGCAGCGCTCTACCAACTGAGCTAAATCCCAGCTCCCCCTAGGCATTAGGGAAATGAAAATCAAAACAACATTGAGTTTCCATCTCACTCCAGTAAGAATAGCCATGATCAAGAAATCAGTAACAAATGCTGACAAGGATACAGGAAAAATGTAGCCCCTTTACAGGGCTGTTGGGATGGTAAAATAGTTCAGCCACTTTGGAAATCAATATGGAGATACCTTAGAAAACTAAGAATAGAACTCCCATATGACCCAGCTATATCACTCCTGAGAATATGTCAAATCATACCACAGAGACACCTACATTTCCATATCTATTACGGCATTTATCACAACCACAAAGATACGGAACCAACCAAGGTGTTCAACAACAGAGGAATGGATAAAAAAAAAATGTGGTATATATACACAATGGACTATTACCCAGCAATAAAAAAGAATGAAATAATATTATTTGCAGCAAATGGCTGGAACTGGAGAATATCATCTTAAGTGAACAAACCCAGGTCCCCAAAAGAGAAATACCATATGTTCTCACTCATATGTGGGAGCTAAATCTAACTTAAAGGAAGAATATATATATATATATATATATATATATATATATATATATATATATATATGCAAACACACACACACATACACATATATATGTATATATACACATACATACACACATACACATATATATGTATATATATATACACACACACATACACATATATATACACACATGCATACATATACACACATATGTGTATATGTATATAAGTGTATATA
>VMDO01012779.1:42101-61065 GCA_007922755.1 Pedetes capensis
TTCGGACATGTAGTCAGGAGAGAACAATCCCTGGAGAAGGACATCATGTTTGGAAGAGTGGCAGGTCAACGGAAAAGAGGAAAACCCTCCACCAGATGGATTAACACAGTGTCTGCAACAATGGGCTTAAACATAAATAAGATGGTTTGCCTGGCACAGAATCGGCAAGTGTTTCAATCTGCTGTACATAGGGTCGTTATGAGTCGGACTCGACTCGACGGCACCTAACAACAACAACAACAAATTTTTATAATGTGTGTATATGTATATATGCCTGCAGCTGTAGCCCTATGGTATCCGATCCCCTCAGATCTTGGAAGCTAAGCAGGGTCGGGTCTGGTTAGTACCTGGATGGGAGACCGCCTGGGAACACCAGAAGCTGTAGGCTTGGGAGAAGGACCTGGCAACCCCCTCCCAAAAATCAATCTGCCATTGAAAACCCTATGAACAGCAGAGAAGCACTGACAATAGTGTTTCCCCTGTTGGACAGAGGGTCGCTATGAGTCAGATACCTACTTGACAGCACCTAACAACAACAACAACATATGTATATATACATATATGTATATATACATATATGGTTTGGTTACATATATGTAACCAAAACTGATCTAATAGTTGCATAATGGGAATTACATAAGCCTTATTACTCTGCACTCCACTAACATTTATAAATAAAGGGGATATACATTAAAGAAAGAATTATGCTAAATCTACTATCTGTGCTCTATAAATGGATCAATAAACTCTGGATGACAACACACCTGTTTCACATGTTTTACCAAATATTTTAAGCCCACTGTTGAGACTTACTGTTCAAAAGAAAAGATTCCTTTTAAGATATTACTGCCCATTGGCAATATACTTGGTCACTCAAGAGCCCTGATAGAGGTGTACAATGAGATTAATGTTGTTCTCATGTCTGCTAGCACAACGTCCATTCTGCAACTCATGGATGAAGGAGAGACTTCAACTCTTAAGTCTTATTATTTAGAAAATATATTACCTAAAGCTGTAGATGTCATAAATAGTGATTTTCCTAATGGCCCGGGGCAAAATAAATTGCAAATCTTCTGAAATGTTTTCACAATTCTGTAAGCCATTAGGAGCATTTGTGATTCATGGGAGGAGGTCCAATATTAACATTAACATGATTTTTGAAAGATTTTATTCTAATCCTCATGTGTGACTTTGAGGAGTCCAAGACTTCAATAGAGGAAGTATTTGCATATGTGGTGGAAATAGTAAGAGAACTAGAATGAGAAATGGAGCTTGATGATTGAATTTCAGCATAAAACTTTAATGAATCACCAGCTGTTTCTTAAGGGTGACCAAAGACTGCACAAATATTCTTGTTGTTGTTGTTGTTGTTAGGTGCCTTCGAGTCGGTATCCGACTCATAGCGACCCTCATAGGGTTTTCAATGGCAGACTGTTTCGGGATTGCCTTGGGAGTGGATTGCCAGGTCCTTCTCCCATTTTTGCGGTGCTGGGAATTGAACTCGGGACCTCAGAGACTGCAGCGCAGCGCTCTCCCAACTGAGCTAAATCCCAGCCCCAAATATTCTTGAGGTGGAATATATTACTAGTGAAGGTGTGAATATTGTTGAAATGACAACAAAGGACTTACAGTATTCTATCAACTCAGTGGATAATGCAGCAGCAGGGTTTGAGAGGACTGACTCTAATTTTGAAAGTTGTTCTACTATGGGTAAAATGATGTCAAATAGCATTAGACATTACAGAGAAATCTTTCATGAAAGGCGTCAATCAATAAAGCACACTTCTCTGTTGCCTTATTTTAAGAATTACCATGGCCAACTTAACCTTCAGCAATCACTCATCAGTCAGTGAATATGGAGACAAGACCATACACCAGCAAAAATATTACAGGTCACTGAAGACTCAAGTAATCATTAGTGTTTTTTGCAATAAAATATTTTAAAATTAAGATATGTGCATTTTAGACATTATAGTATTGCACACTTAACTGACTACAGAATAGTGTAAACTTCTATATACATTTGAAAAACCCAAAGAAAACTATACTCATGTTATTGTGATATTTGCTTTATTGTGGTGTGGAGCATGAAGCACAATATCTCTGAGATATACTTATTAATACCTAATGCAATGTAAATGCCACATAAATAGTTGTTGTTTGGTGCTGTTGAGTCAGGTCCAACTCATAGTGACCCTCACAGGGTTTTCAGCTGCTGATTGTTTTAAGATTGTTTCAGGAGTGGGGTGCCACATCCTTCTCCCATTTTTGTGTTGCTGGGGATCCAACCCACACTCTCGGAGAGTACAGAGGAACATTTTACCAACTGAGCTAAACCTCAGCTCATATAAGCAGTAGTAATACTATATTGTTTAGGGAATTTCTGAATTTAGGGAATAATGACAAGAAAAAGAAGTTCATACAAGTTCTGTACAAACCATTTTTTCCCCAAATATTTTCCATCTGTGGTTAGTTCAATCTGTAAATGCAGAACTTAAAAATGTGGAAACCCAATTGTATGTAGAAATTCAGTTTCCCAAGATACTTTACTTAAAAAGAAGCCTGTAGTAAAGGAAATATGGGAAATTTCATCTCTATGGTGGAGATTTTCCAATACATATTACCATTTTAAAGAGTCTGAAAGACCCCACAAGTAAAACAAACAAATAAACAAACAAAAAACACTTCATTGTTGCCCAGCCTTTTGCAAATTTGTTTTGCTACAAGGTTTTAATAGCATTTGCTATTCTATTAAACCATTTTTGTTTGGAAAACTCTGCAATGTGCCATTTTATGTAATTTTTAACTCATAGAAATCAGATTATATGTAAATTACTTAAAACAAATATGTGAGAGTGGCAGTATTTGAGTTGCAGGACCCAGAGATCCTGAAATCAATGAATTTGCTGTTTGTTTTGATTCTTAAAAACTATATGGCTAAATGAGACCTTTCAATGGAAAAGATTCCAGTCTTTAAATTATCTTCTACCTTGAGAGATGCTTGCAGCTGTACCACTGTGGTATCTGATCCCATCAGATACTGGAAGCTAAGCAGGGTCAGGGCTGATTAGTACTTGGATGGGAGACTGCCTGGGAATACCAGGTGCTGTAGGCTTGGGAGAAGGACCTGGCAACCCACTCCCAAAAAACAATCAGCCATTGAAAACCTTATGAATAGCAGAGAAGCACTGATAATAGTGTTTCGCCTGTTGTATGTAGGGTCACTATGAGTGGGTCACCGACTCAGGGGCACCTAACAACCACCACCTTAGGAGATATAGATTATTCCTATTTACCAAATAACTTAAAAGTTTTTAGGCAGCCCTTATTAAAATACTTTGTTTTTCAAATCTAAGTTGTTCATAAGACTCAGGGTGAACTAATTATTTTCTTCATTGTTCATTGATCTTGTATATTCAAAATTATTTTATTTTATACATAACTGCATAATTTATGTACATTTCAAGTATAGTTTAATACAGGAGGCAGGGAAAAATGGTTGGAATGAATGAGTTGGAAGGATGTATGCATGTACATCCACAATTTTACTTTCTGTGGTTTCAGTTATTTGTGGTCAACCAGTCTGAAAATATTAAATGGAAAATTCCAGAGATAAAGAATTCATATGTTTTAAATTATGTGCCATTCTAAGTAGCATGATGAAATCTCATGCATTCCTGCTTCTTCCTGCTGAGGACATGAATCATCCCCTTCCCCAGCATATCTACACTGTACACATTATTTCTTCATTAGTCAGTAACCATCTCAGGTCTCAGAATGAATGAATTCTGAAAACTGAGATGGTTACTGACTAATGTTTGTGTCCAAGTAGCTCTTACTTAAAAATGACTCCAAAGTGTAAGAGTAGTGATGCTGGCAATTTGGATATGCCAAAAAGAAGCCATAGGGTACTTCCTTTTAGTGAAAAAGCGAAAGCAACACTTTTATTACTGTATGTTATTATGTTGTTATTACTAGGTGCCATCAAATCGGGTCTGACTCATAGCGACCCTATGTACATAGGGTTTTAAATGGCTGATTTTGGGGGGGATTTTTTGGGAAGTGGGCTGCCAGGTCCTTCTCCCAGAATATTATTATAGCTGTTTTATTTTATTATTTGTTGTTATTCCCTTACTGTGCCTAACTTTTAAACTTTATCATAGGAATGTTTATATAAGAAAAAGAAAATAGTGTATATGGAACACAGTGTTATCCAAAGTTTCAGGCATCCTATGGGAGTCTTAGAACATATCTACAACAGACAAAGGAGGACAAGTATCTTTATTATTTGCTGCCAATGTTGTTTATGGTGTCACAAATGGCTGGCTGAGGATGTCTTTGCTCTATGCAGATGGAAATCATGAATAGTCACGGGGGCAGCTTTCTTAGTGTTAGAAGTCCTGAGCGCTTGGGTGCCAGAGACCTATAGGCCCAGCTTTCAAAACTAGAGGCATCTAGCTCTAAGCTCTGAGAACTAGAGGCTTATGACTCCAAGCTTTCACAGTCATAGACTTTTAGCAATGGGTGTTCAGGTCAGGGGGTTATTGCTCTTAGCTCTGAGTGTCAGCGGCCCTGCATTCAGCAGCTAGTATTACAGTTCCCAAGCTTTGGCTGTTAGGACCCTCAGCTCTTTACCATTGGCAGTTCCATGGAACTCTTTCAGTGATCAAGGCTCACAGTTTTAGCTGTTCACAGGCTTCCACCTTCCACACTCTCAGCTCCCCTCCATTTCTACTCCTGGGTACTCTCTGGAACTCTTCAGCTGCTTCCTTCTTACAGATGTTGCTGCTATTTTACCAGAACACCCCACTGTATCCATAATAAAAGACCATTTGGGAGAAGCCTTTATTAAGGCCTAACATTGCCACAGGGGCTGGGATTTAGCTCAGTTGGTAGAGCGATGCTCTGCAGTCTCTGAGGTCCCAAGTTCGATTCCCAGCACTGCAAAAATGGGAGAAGGATGTGGCAATCCACTCTCAAGGCAATCCCGAAACAATCAGCCCTACGAGGGTCACTATGAGTTGGGCACAACTCCATGGCACTTAACAACAACAAATGGTGCCACAATGAGGGGGGGTACACAATACAGAAGTTTCCCAGACTGACCCCAAAAGAATGAAATCTAGACTTTTTATATGGCCAGAAGAAGGGTGTCACATGCTTGTGCCCATCTTGTAGTTCCACCAATCAGTCTTGTTTGTGCATTGTTTCTAGTTCTGTCATTTACTGGTCTCACATATGCATCAATCACAAGATTTTGCTGAGTCACTGGGGATGTGCTCCCCCTCCCATCCTAACTGGGAATAGCTGCAAGATGGGCAAGATTACATATATATAGTTCACAAAGGCTTTTTATGGCCAAAGTGAAGTCTCCCAGAGCTGGTGCAAGTGACTAGAATAGGCTCCTGAAGTAAAAGTTGTGGATTCAGCAGCAGTCATAATTGCACTGTTCCTTGCAGCTGGAGTGTTTCCTCAGAGAGATCATAGAGTGTTGAAAGTGACCAGGCTGATATGAAGACAGTCTAGCTAGTTATCAAAGGAGCTACTTGGTTGACAGCTCCCTGCTTAAGGTGACTGGCCAAAAAGGAAGGGTCTATCAGCTGTCAATCAAGTGGCTTTGCTCATTTAAAACATCATTTCAATAAGTGTGCTTACAATAAAGACCTAATATGAAATTAACATTCTGATAGTACTTACTAGTACTGTAACCCCTAGCCTAGCCAAATACCTTTACAGGGAATTGATCCCTCTGTTCTACATCAATAGGAACTAGGCACCAACTTTAGAGAGAAGAAATAGAGCCACAAAACTAATAAAATAACCATCAATACAATGACCAAGAATATGCCCGGATCTCTGTTAGTAATATAATTATTGTTGATTCCTAGTGTCTTCACATACCAAGTCAAACCAGAGTCCATGACCCAACTATATATGCCAAGGACCAAGTAAAATGATAGAGCCTGAAAATACGTAATTCCTTCTTTAAAATAAAACAAATAATATCATGACCTCATTTTACTTTTTTAAAAAAAATTTATTTGTTTATTTATTTATTTACGATTTCTGAGACAGGATCTTACCATGTAGCCCAGGCTGACCTCGAATTTGCAGTGATCCTCTTGCCTATGCCTCCCGAGTGCTGGGATTACAGGTATGCACCATCATGACTGGCTTTATTTTACATACTTTTTTTGTTTTATCAAACTAATGCATAAATTTTGAGCCTGCCAAGTTTACAGCCAATCTTTGCAAACCAGTGATTTATATGATTACCATATAGCAAGCCTTAGGGGCAATCGTTTTAAATCATAACAGTGACTTCTTTTTCTTAAGAGGGATGATATTAGAGAAAAAAAGACTTTTAAAACAGTCTATAATTAGATTGCTCTTGGAGGTAAAATTCATTGATTAAAAAATCTTGTAGTTGCAATCACTTTATTTTTGTTTTAGAACTATGGTTTCTGGTGACAGGAAAATATGTTAAACTTGCTGTATAAATTACTGTTCTCATCACTGTGACCAATTATCTGACAGGAATAACCCAAAGAAAGAAATTATTTTGGCTCACAGTTTCAGAGGTTCAGTTCATCTTTGTTTGGCATCATAAGCTTGGGCAGAACATCATATCAAGGAGAGCATGAGGTGGAGGAAGTTCTTCTTAGGTCCAGGAAGAAAAGGGAGGAAGGGACTGGGGACCAAGTATAATCTTCAAAGTCACACCCTCCAGTGACCTACTTCTTCCAACTAGGCCCCACTTCCTATAGTTTCCAGAACCTCCAAAATAGCACCACCAGCTGGAGACCAAGACTCAAATTACAATACCTGCTGAGTCAAAAGGGAAATTTACAGACTGAAGTAACCATTATACGTGGAGTTTGCTGCAGGAGCAGATGGAAACAGGAAATCAAACAATATCAGGACTATGTTTTTACTAACTTTTCTTTGTTTCTTTGTAAATTTACTTTATTCTCTTGGTTTTATTTTTGAATGAGGATGGAACTCTGTTGCCTAAAGATCTGGGTACATAACTATGAAGTCTATTAAGCAGGAAAAAAAATGGCATTTACTTGTAGCTTCATTTTGAAAAGTCCATGGGAAGACGTCTCATAGGCTCAGTCTGTGTCATGTGCAAATCTTTGAAGCAGTCCTTGTGGATTCTATAACTGGTTCACAAGGAGTCCAGTGCTCTTTGTTTTTATCAAGTAAATAAAGGAAGTGGGGTCAAGTAAGAGAATGGAGGCTCTCTTCTAAATCATATAGCTGCAAGGGGAGGTTGGGACAAATGAAAATGATTCACCAGAAAGTGGTGAGTTATTATGGATACTGTCAATAAGATTATTGGAGGGCAGCAAATCTTATTTACTGTCTGCAAAAAGATTAATAAAAGCAACATTTAATACAATCTAACTTAAAACGTTCCCTTCCAATCTGCTCACTTGCTTGGTTTTTGTTAAGAGATTCCCATGTTCTCGGTATCTAAGGACTGATCTCCACCAGAGAGAAGTAATGCCACCTTCCTCTCCTCTTCCATATTACTTTCTTCTGCTATTAAGTCTAAACAGTCTTTTCATTCTCACTCCATCTCCTTTGTTTCATAAAGTCTTAGATAGGCTTCTCAGAACAGAAACTCATCTCTACAAGTGAATGATCCCAGTTCCTTCTTATTTAATCAGTCATATTGGAGTTCCAAAAAGAAGGTTAATCTAAGAAGAAAAGAAGAAAGAAGAGAGAGGCACTCTTTCATACTTTTTGCTCTTCTAATTACTGCATATTTCCACTAATCCCATCTACTATCATTTTTTCCTATTGTTTATATTTGACTTTCTCAGGAAGGAGTACATTACGATTCATTGTACTCTTTATTTCTGCCAATTACAGTGCACTCTTAATATTTTCACAGATCCTGTAGGCTGCGTATAGTCCAATGGAGGGATTAAGGAGGAAAGGAAATCTTCAGAGAAAATCACAGTAAGATATCAGGGTTCCAGAGGAAGTGCAGAGGTAATAGGGGCTTGAGTGAGAGAAACAAGTCCTCAGCTCTAGCTATCCCTCTCCCAATATCCTCTCATGGTATTCTCCCTATTACTTTTACTTTGGTGTACAACATATTTTACATGTGGCTGGTGTTGTGATGAGGTTGGAAGAGCGCAAGGTATAACAATGCATCCTGAAGATTTCTGAACCTGAATCCAAGAATATCAGTATTTGAATTAAATTTGCCTTGCAGATCAGAGATCTGAGGGGATGAAGTCAGAGGGATGTAATGGAAAACACACGCATGGCATGGTTTCCTCACTAATTTAGGCAACCTGCTCTCTGAAAGATGGGTAGGTTAGTCTCCAAGACCCAAGCTGACCCTGGCCTTTTAGTCCACAGAGAGTTATCCTATTATTTTTTCAGAGTTTGAGAAGCATAATCAGGAGCTAGGCACACATAGCCTTATTCCCTCCTGCCCCTCACTACCCCCTTAGATGAATTCTTTGGGGAAATAGAGACATGGGAAAAGAACATATTCTCCTGTTTTGTCACAGGCAGTTTCACCATTTAGCTACAGGTGGTCATCAGGGATTCTTTCTTTCTCAATGTCTTGGCAACAATTGGCCAATGGGAGTGTTTAACTTCAAATACTGCTCTCATTTGAACTTGGTAGAAAAATCTAAGAGTTTGATATGCCTCATGAGAATATTTTGGATCTTCACTTAGAATCAACACTTCCATCCTGGCTTCACCAAAATCACTTCAGGTGGTTGTCATCACCAACAAATACTCCTTGCTTCCACAATATCTAAGTGCCACATAGCCAACTAATTGAATCATATACCACTGATTTAAGGCTAATTGAAAAATATTAAGTCAAATTCCCCTACAATATGAGAGGTTTGCTTTTTAAAATTACAGTCTCATGTAAGATGTTGTTGTTGTTAGGTGCCGTCGAGTCGGTATCCAACTCATAGCGACCCTCTGAACAACAGGGGAAACACTATAGTCAGTGCTCTCCGCTGTTCATAGGGTTTTCAATGGCAGATTGATTTTTGGGAGGGGGTTGCCAGGTCCTTCTCCCAAGCCTACAGCTCCTGGTGTTCCCAGGTGGTCTCCCATCCAGGTACTAACCAGGCCTGACCCTGCTTAGCTTCTGAGGTCTGACAGGATTGGATGCCACAGGGCTATGGCTGCAGGCCATGTAAGAGAGCAAAGACTAATGTTTTAAGGACCTAGTTAAGGGGAAGTATGTTAGCTTTCATGAGAGACCTCAGATGTATAATGAAAGGTATTAAATAAATATTCAGTGAGTTTTCACTATATTCTAGACAGAGGATTATGTATTGTCTCATTATCTCATAAGTATAGAGTTGTTGTTGTTAGGTACCATCGAGTCGGTATCCGGCGCATAGCGACCCTCATAGGGTTTTCAATGGCTGACTGTTTTGGGATTGCCTTGGGAGTGGATTGCCAGGTCCTTCTCCCATTTTTGCGGTGCTGGGAATTGAACTCAGGACCTCAAAGACTGCAGAGCAGCGCTCTACCAACTGAGCTAAATCCCAGCCCAAGTATAGAGTAGGAGCTTTTATTTTATTAACTGTATAGATGAGTGAAACCCTGTAAGGCACACTGCCCAAGTTACAACAGTTCCAAAGAAAACTTAGGAAAAAAACAATTAAATTTCTTAGAATTAAAATAAATTCAACAAGTTAATTTGGTACAAATACAAAATACTTTACTAAACTAATAACAACTAGTTAGGAATTATTCTTTTAAAAAGATTCTGCTTATAATATCCCTAGGACTAATCTTGACACAGGGCTCATATGAAGGAAACTCAAAAGATTTGTCCTGGCCGGGCGCAGTGGCACATGCCTGAAATCCCAGTGGCTCAGGAGGCAGAGGCAGGAGGATCTCAAGTTCAAGACCAGAGGCAGTCTGTGTAACAGTGAGACCCTGCCTCAGAAAAAAAAAAAAAAAAAAGTAAAAAATGGGCTGGGGGTGCAGCTCAGTGGTCCAGCACTTGCAGAGCATGCAAGCGCAACGCCCTGGGTCCAACACCCAGTACCGCAAAAAAATAAATAAATAAATAAAAATAAAAATAAAATAAAATAAAATTTGTCAAATGTGGAAAGACTGGGCATTACAAGTTAAAACTTATTTAAATAACATTATCTTTCAATGCTATCAAAATGAGAGATTACTATTTTATTAAACTGAATATAAATTGATGTCATTTTTATTAAAATAATTTGACATTTTGTATCAAGCATCTTAATTCCTCTTGGGCAATAATTTTACCTTGAGGAACTCAACTTAAGGAAACAATAAAATACACAGGTAAGTCCTTATGAATAAAATCAGTGTACTCATTAGAAACAATCTACATAAATAATTGTTAGTTTTTGACCTTATTATAAGAAGAATTATGGGGCTCTGCTATAATACAAAGATATAATACAAAGATAGTAATACTATTCTAAATGTACCTGCATGTGTATGTTGAATTTATTTGACTTAAAAAAGAGACTCAAAGACAGTGCAGCAAAGGGTAAGTACTATTTACCTCCCAAGCTTTGGAAAATAAAAGATTTTATTTTTTCATTCACATTTTTACTATGTATTATGAATTGTCTCCAATGATAGCCTGAATTATTTTCTAATAGAAGTTTTCAAATATATAGAGGATTAGAGAGAATAATCTGAAGACAACTTTTTCTACAGTTATTATCAGCAGTTATCAGCACATGGTCAATATTGTTTCTTTAATTCCTTTACTCACTATCTCTTAAATCTCTTGCTTATTCTATTACTTTAAAGCAAATCTAAGACATTGTATAATTTATCCAAATTCTTCAATGGGTGTCTCTTAAGTGGTTAGAAATCTTTCTAACTACACATTATTATCTCACTTAAATGACACTTCCCTAATATCATCAAATAGCGAGTTGCTATTTAAATTTCACCAATTGTCTCATTTATTTTGTTTTTATTTATTTATTTATTTTGGTTTGATTGAGTTAGGATAAAACAAGGTGAGCACACTGAATCTGGTAACTATGTATTTTAAATATATTTCCTTTATATCATCTTTTTCTTTTTCTTGCTATTAATGTGTGGGAAAAAATAGGTATATTGTCTTATAAAATCTCCCATATTCTGTATTTTGATGATTATATCCTGTGCTGTCATTTAACATATCCCACCATTCCTTGTATTTATTATAAAAACAGTCATGATGTAGGTTAGCTTTGATTTGAGAGCAAGAAGACTTATTTGGTGGTTTTGTGAGTTTTTACAACTGCATCAGATGAGGAAACTCATAATATATCTGGCTACTTTTTTATAATATTAAGCATGATAAGAGAGCTCACTGTTATCATTTTGATCTACCTACCACAAAATTCCACATCAGACGCTCATCTACTCATTTTAGTAGCCATAAATGATCACTGCTAGATCCATTATCAAAATCAACGATTTTATTTTAAAAGAACTGAGAGTATTACATAATGGCATACTTGCTTTTCCATTTGAACTGAACTGTTTGTTTCTTTCATTAATGTAATTCATTAAGTTAAATAACATTTAAAATGAAAACCTAATAACAGACCCTTTTTTTCCCTTTAGTAATATGAGATAGTTTTGGAGCCTCATGAAAGACCTTTGAGATGCTGTGCTCTTTCACAAGAAAAGCCAACACATTGTTTTTGGAGCTGTTTTTATCATGTGCATGGGTATTTTTGCCTATTATGGTCAAGTGTAATTTTAACCTTACACAAATGATCTGTTGATTTGAAATACCATGGGAAAATTTTGACCTAGAACATTTTCAAAGAGGTTAGTTACTGGAAAGACAAGAAAGCTAAGGACACTTGGCTAGGTGATTATATTACATGCTTTACATATCATTCTTCCTCAAAATTTTTTTTATTTTAAATTTGGTTTCTCAATTTCCTGTAATATAAGTTTCAAGTACCCCAAATGACATTTAAGGCCTTCCTTCATCTGGCCCTATTTGCCCACCTATTAGTCAGTTCTCATTGCTGCAGCAGTAAGACCAACCACAGAAACCTTACCAGGGACGAGATATTTATATAAAGTTCACAGTTAGAGGATCAGTCCATAATGCCAGTACAGCAGGCATGGTGGTAGCAGCAGGGCATATCTCAGATGACCTTACGTCATTGTGGGGAAGGAGGCAGAGAGCAACAGAGGCTGAGGGTCCAGCTAAAAAACCTCCAAAGGGCTTTCCCCAGGGATCTACTTCCACAAAGGAAGAATTTTATCTCCCAAAGTTCTATGACCTCCTAAAACAGTACCATCAGCTGGGCACCAAACATTAAAACCCATGACCTTTGTGGGACATTCAGATCTAAACTATAAATGCTCATTTCACTGGTTTCACATTCTACCATTTTTCTTCCATGTTCTCCAGCCACCAAGACAACCGTTTCCATTAGACCTGTTGTCTCCCTAGAAGTAATGTACTTGCCCCTTGAACACTTAGGAATTTCACCTTTCTCTCCTAAAATGTGTTTCTTTCCTTTCTATAGATTCATAGGTAAACATCTTTACTTTTTAGACTTGTGGATAGCTACTGTGTCTTGGCTAACACCTTGTCTTCCTATTTTTTTAAACCTTAATTTCCTTTTGTGAAAATACATCCCCTATATACAATTGTTAATCACAGTGTCTAACACCAATCAATAGGTAGCTCTGGGTTGGAAGCTAGATAAATTGAAGGATACTTTGTATCTAAAATTATACTCAAAGTAAATGAAAGATTAATAATAGAAGTAATTAATAGTAGCCAGATAAGAGTCTCAAGAATAATATAACTAATATTTCCTGAGTGCTTGTTAATAAAACATTTGTCCTATTACAGAATCTTGGTTGCAAATGTGGCAGGGCAAGTTCTTAGCACTTGTTTTGTTGTTTTCTGGGTATTTCCCATCCTTTCTTCATCTGTGTTCCAACATTGCCAAATAGGGCCTTATAAGACATATTTGTAGGGCTGTCCCCCCACCCTGCCCTCAAAAGGGCAAATAAAACTAGATCTGGGCAAAAGGGAGAGAAAAAGAGGGAGGTAGAGAGAGAGAGAAAGAAGAGCTAGAATAAGTCAAACTAGGGAGAATGGACAGAAAGGCAGGAAAAGAACTTTCAGAGGTTTTGGAACAAGAGCAAAAGGTTCTCTGATTTTGAACCTGGGGGTAGCATGTCACTCATTAGTCCTGGTAACCTATGAATCCTCCTAAGAAAAAAGGTAAGGGAACTTGGATACTGTATGTGAAGATGAGAGCACAAACAAAATAAAACTTTTGTCTTTTGATTAAAATGGAACACAATAAAATCCTACAAAGTATGAAGAGGGTAGGCTCAATGTTACTTTTATTTATTTTTCTCTAGGCATCTATACCTGTCATATTACTTTAATTTCTGTGTTGCTTTCAACTTTCAGAACAATGTTAAGGAGAAAAGGTAATAGCAGCTATCCTAGTTATCTTTTTAACTTCCAATAGTTCTTTATTAAATAATAGGTTGGCTATTAGTCTAAGATATCCATTTTCATGTTGAGAAATCATCTTTCTTGCTGGGTGTTGTGACACACACCAGTAATCCCAGTGACTTGGGAGGGTGAGGCAGGAGGATCACAAGTTTTTTTTTTCTTTTTCTTTATTGGAAATTTTTAATGTACACCTTAATGTAATTCATTCTGACATGCTTTTCATTGTGACATTTCCATATATGCCTTTTGTTGTACACTATTCACACAGGTTCCCCCTTACCCTCTTGTGTGCTTCCTCTCTCCATCCCCCCACCCGCAGTCAAGGACTTCTCTTGCATTTACTTGTCTTTTTATGGTAATATTTTTCTATATATCCTTGGGTTCGAGTTCTGTTTAAGACAGAAACTTTTTCTGTAGTGAACTTTCTTTTTACCTTGTCAGAACTATTACATGCATTTTCTAAACCACCTGTAATAATACCATTCTTAGCTTTTTTTTTCTTTTGTTATGGTCCAACCTTTGTATAGGGTTTTTTCCTTCTTATAATTTTGATTCAGGGGCTGGGCTTTAGCTCAGTTGGTAGAGTGCTGTGCTGCAGTCTTGAGGACCCGAGTTCAATTCCCAGCACCGCAAAAATGGGAGAAGGGCCTGGCAATCCACTCCCAAGGCAATCCCGAAAGAGTCAGCCATTGAAAACCCTGTGAGGATTGAGA
The DNA here is from genome assembly GCA_007922755.1 of Pedetes capensis. Taxonomy (NCBI): domain Eukaryota; kingdom Metazoa; phylum Chordata; class Mammalia; order Rodentia; family Pedetidae; genus Pedetes; species Pedetes capensis. The sequence goes on from VMDO01012779.1 coordinate 56,307, forward strand.
TGAGTTGGATACCGACTCGACAGCACCTAACAACAACAACAACAACAACATAATTTTGATTAAGCTCCCATATATGAGTGGGAACATGTGGTGTTTCTCCTTCTGAGCTTATGTTCGTTCACTTAAAATAATTTTCTCCAATTCCATCCATTTTACTGTGAATGGCATTATTTCATTTTTTTGATTGCTGAGTAGTATTCTTTTGTGTGTATGTACCATAGTTTTTTTTACCTATTCTTCTATTGATGGGCACTTTGGTTGATTCCATATCCTTGCTATTGTGAAAAGTGCTGCATTGAACATGGAAATGCAGGTGTCTCTGTGGTATGATGACACATCTCCCTTTGGGTAAATTCCCAATAGTGTTACAGCTGGGTCATACGGTAGATCAATTTTTAGCTTTTTAAGATATTTCCATATTGATTTCCATGGGCTGGGATTTAGCTCAGTGGGTAGAGTGCTGTGCTGCAGTCTCTGAGGCCCTGAGTTCAATTCCCAGCACCACAAAAATGGGAGAAGGGCCTGGCAATCCACTCCCAAGGCAATCCCGAAGCACTCAGCCATTGAAAACCCTATGAGGGTCGCTATGAGTCAGATACCGACTCGACCACACCTAACAACAACAACATATTGATTTCCACAGTGGTTGGACCAATTTACAGCTCCACCAACAGTGTAAGAGTGTTCCCTTTTCTCTGCAACCTCACCAGCATTTGTTATTTGTTTTATTGATCTTGGCCATTCTTACTGGTGTAAGGTGAAATCTCAGAGTTGTTTTAATTTGCATTTCCCTAATGGCTAGGGATATTGAGCATTTTTTCATGTGTTTCATGGCTTTACAGACCTCTTCATTTGAGAACTGTCTATTCAGTTCCTTTGCCCATTTGTGTATTGGGTTATTTGTTTTCTTGGGAATTTTTTTCTTGAGTTCTTTATAAATTCTGGTAATTAGACCTTTGTCTGTTATATAGGGTGCAAAATTTTTTCCCATTCAGTGGGATTTCCTTGACTCTATTAATTATTTCTTTTGTTGTGTGGAAGCTTTTTAATTTCATGTAATCCCATCTATCTATTCTTGTTGCAATTTCTTGAGCAATTGGGGTCCTATTAAGGAAATACTTTCCTATGCCTATATGATGTAGTGTATTGCCTGTCTTGTCTTCTATAAATTTTAAAGTTTCTGGTTTTATGTTGAGATCTTTTATCCATTTTGAGTTAACTCTGGTGCATATTGAGAGAAGCGGGTCAGTTTTCATTTTTCTGCATGTGGATGACCATGTTCCCCAGCACCATTTATTGAAAATGCTATCCTTTTTCTAGTTTATTTGCTTTGCTCCTTTGTCAAAAATAAGGTGGCTAGGGGTGTGTTGAGGTATTGCTGGGTCTTCTATTCTGTTCCACATGTCTTCAGGTGATTTTTGTGCCAGTACCAAGCTGTTTTTGCTACCACTGCCCTATAGTATAGCTTGAAGTCAGGGATTGTGATTCCACCTGCATTAGTTTTGCAGCTTAACAGTGTTTTGGCTATATATGGTCTTTTGTGGTTCCATATGAATTTTTGGGTCATTTTTTTCTATTTCTGTAAAGTTAGTCAGTGGAATTTTAATGGGGATTGCATTAAATCTATAAATTGCTTTGGGTAGAATAGACATTTTTACTATATTAATTCTCCCTATCCAGGATCAGGGAAGGTCTTTCCACTTTTCAGTGTCCTCTGCTATTTCTTTCTTTAATGTTTTGAGATTTTCCTTGTAGAGATCTGAAAGGTCTTTGTTAGATTGATTCCAAGGTATTTAATTTTCTGGTGGTCTATCGTGAAAGGTATTTTATCTGAAATTTCCTTCTCTTTCTGTTTGCAGTTGGTGTAAAGAAAAGCTACTGATTTTGTGTGTTGATTTTACATACTGCCACTTTGCTGAAGGAGTTGATTAGTTCTAGAAGTTTTCTGGTTGATGTTTTGGGGTCTTTCAGGTATAGAATCATATCATCTGCAAATAAGGATAATTTGACCTCTTCATTGCCAATCTGTATCCCTTTGATTTCTTTCTTTTGTCTGATTGACCTGGTGAGGACTTCAGTTACTTTGTTAAATAGAATAGGAGAGAGAGGACATCCTTGCCTTGTTCCAGATCTAAGAGGAAATGGCTTCAGTTTTTCTTCATTTAATCTAATGTTGGCTGTAGGTTAGAGGCAGCCTGTGCAATTTAGCGAGACCTTGCCTCAAAATTTTAAAAAGGGGGTGCAGCTTAGGGGTAGAGCATTTGCCTAGCATGTGTGAGCTTCGGGATTCAAACTCTCAGTACTTAAAAAATATCATCCTTCTTTTCTTAAATTTTTAAATACTTTACTTCAAGATGAATAGACTTTAATAAATGTCTCTTAGTTTCTTTTATTAGGATAAAAAAGATTTTTATTGGTTTTATTTGAGTAACATATTTTATTATTAATTTTAAATAAATTAAATTTTATTTCTTAGAAGTAGGGTCTTGCTATGTAGCCCAGGCTAGCTTAGAAACCTCTTGGTAGTACAGGCTGGGCTCAAAGTTGATATCGTCCTACCTCAGCTTCCTGAGTGCCAGGTTTACAGGAATGTACCACCATACCTAGCAGGAGTAATGTATTTAATGAGATTCGCTTCTTAAAGTGTAACTAACCATGGTGATACTGGACAACTTTTAATAACTACAGAATTTGGTTTACTATATTATATCATTTTCACATCTGCATTCACAAATGATTGGGTTTCTTCTATTCCCATAATTTTTGTTAGGTTTTAGTATTAGAATTATCCTAGTTTCAGAAAAATATGACTGCTATTGTCTGAATGTACCCCTTTCTCTCCCAAAAACTCATATGTTGAAATCCTAGCCCCAAGATGGTGTTCATTAGAGGCAAGGACTTTGGGCTGAGGTTTAGCTTAGATGGTAGAGTGCTGCTCTGAGCACTCTGAAGCCCTGGGCTTGATTCCCACCACCACAAAAAATTAGAGAAGGACCTGGCAGCTCACTCTCAAAACAATCAGCCAATGAAAACCCAGTGAAGAAGAGAAAAGTACTGACAGTAGTGCTGGGCATGGCACAGTGTCAAGGAGTGTTTTGTTCTGTTGTACAGAGGGTTACTATGAGTTGGATTCAGCTTGACAGCACCTAACAACAGATCAGAGGGTACAACCCTAATGAATGAGATTACTGCTGTTATAAATAAGGAAAAAGGAAGCTTGTTTATTGTTTCCATCATATGAGGAATTCACAAGAAGGTACAATCTATGAAGAATGGGCCCTTGACAGAATTTGAATTTGCTGCATATCTTGATACTGGACTTGCTAGCCTCAAGAACTGTGAGAAATACCTCTTTGTTATTTATAAGCCACCCAATCTATTTTGTTATAGCAGCCTGATATAGTTGTTAACAACATAGGATATCCAAGGCCACATCCTAGCTTTATCACTTACCAGCTGTGTAAACTTTAATGAGTCACCTGATGAACAAAGATTAAGTAGATAGAAGAGAATGTAAATGCTACAAGCCTTTGTAAGGTAGAAATGGAAAGACTAACATGTTGAGAAGGGAAGAAAAAGAAAAGATAATTTTTCTGTTTCTTATTTTTTGTAGCCTGAGTCAGAATGTATAATTTGAAGCACATAAATATATCCATCTTTCTATTCTTGGATTAATCAATACAAAGATAAAAATCTAATAAAAGCAAAACTAAGAACTAATATTCTGTCATAGAGGAAAGGGAGCCAAGAAGGATTTAAAAAAAAGGTAGTAAGTAGATACTCTTTCAAGAAGGAGTTGATAAATATGGACCACAAGCCAAATCAGGCCCTCTACCTATTTCTGGAGATGAAATTTAATAAACACAGGGACACTCACTTGTCTCCATATTGTCTGTAGCTGCTTTTGTGCTATAATACCAGAGTTGAATAGCTACCACAGAGACTTTTTGGTCAGTAAAACCTAGAGTATTTACTATCTCATCTCTGACAGAAGTTTTTTGACCCTTGTTGTAAAACAATGGAGAATTATTAAGTGTAGTATACAAAATTACAACTGTAAAGATAGCCTCTATTAAGAAGTAAAATTATTTCAATTATAAACAAATAACAGACACAAGGTGCCTAGAAATAATGATAATATGGCTGACAGCAGACTTCTCAATAGAAACAAAGGAAATCAGAAACAATGAGATATGTTTGTAGTAATGGAAGAAAATAATTATCAATTAAGATTAGTCACACTGCAAGAATATCATTTTAGAATAAGACTAAAATATAGGCATTGACTGACAAAAATATAAGGGTTTACTACTAACAAGATTGTTACTATGTTTAAAAATATATACATTAGAAAGAAGGGAAGTAAACCAGAAAGAAGGTTGGAGACCAATAAAAAATTTATGAAAAAAGAAATTGGTTAATATGTGAGTAAATTTATATAAGCATTGACTGCATAAAAGCCATAATGATAAAGTCTAATTTGAAGATAAAATTAAGAGCACAATTAAAATATTTGACACAAATGCATACAAGACAGAAATGTGATAAAAGAATTTGAGGAGGGGGAGGAGTCAAGATGGCGGACAGACAACACACACCTTCTGTCCCGGAGCAATAAGAAGCCTCGATTAGGGGTTTAAAACACAAATTGAATAAATAGAAACAGATAATTTAGTTTGAGAGATAAAGAATGAAACTAGGCGTACACTGAAATTAGGGATTGGGCTTCAGAGGAGCTACACAGTGGCCAGCAGCGGGA